>JAQIWP010000053.1:0-49085 GCA_034695525.1 Euzetes globulus
ATCCTTTCTCAAACGTGATTGTCATGCATTCAATCTATGGTATCAGAAGAAGAGTTCCGAAGAGAAGCAAAAATCGAAATATATATATTATATCCCTTTTGTATTAAAACACGGCATCAAAGTGTGGAAATGACGACTTAATGTAGAACTGTGCAGAGCTTTTGAAAAAAACCCGTCCAATTGATTTTGGACCGGAGGCTATTCATACGCAGTATGAATATCAATATATACACAGCATATGTGTACCGCAAAACAAAATAAGGATAATAGCTTATGGCTAAGGCCTTAATTTGGCTTACCAGCGCTCCAGGCTCTCAAGTCAAACTTAAGAGAAGCACTGGATTTGAACCTTAAAAGTCCGGTGAATGTAATACCAACCAAATAGGGATCAAAAGTGTTGACAGCTGTTCTCCTCCTTCAACAGTCGGTCTCATTAATAGCCATCAAAACCTGAAAATTAATAAAACAATAATTTTTAAGTGCATTAAAGAGAACTGCCATAAGAGGTTTGAGGCAATCCCTCTTTTGGCCTCTCATCAAAAGAAAGATAATTTCTAGGGTATGAGTACCACCACAAGAGTGGACAGGAATTCAGTGTCTACCTTGCACTCAAAAACAATTGGATGTGGTGTTCCGACCAATCATTTATTAACCGTTACTCTCAATAAAGAGATAATATTTATGTGTCTTATAAATGATTGCAACAAATGCTTCGATTCTTTATCTCTTATCCGAAGTCATCAACAGAAATGCCATCAAAATTATGGCCAGAAGTCAGGACAACATAATGTTCAGTGTTTTAAATGTGACCACAATTTATGTGGAAAACAGTTTAAATGCAGGTATCGTTTACAGCGACACATAATCGCCGTTCATATGACTGAACGCAACTTTGATTGCGATTTCGCCGAATGTGGGAAACGTTTCAAAACATTTAATCACTTGAAAGCTCACAAATTGAGTCACAATCAGAACAATGTCTATAAATGTCGGTTCCCGGGATGTCTGTACCAAACAGATTGTAAAGACACCCTAAAAACACACGAAAATGGCACTCATTCTAAAGATCGGCCCTTTATTTGTAAATTTAACGGCTGTTCGAAGGCTTTTAAGACTAAAAACATTTTAAATTACCACAAAATTATTCATTCGGGTCCTCCAACTCATAAATGCCGGTTCCAGGGATGCACTTATAGCACATTTGTCATAAATAATTTGAAAAAACACAAAAATACTCATTCAAGTGTCCGGCCTTTTGTTTGTCAGTTCAAAGGATGTAACCAACGATTTAAGACAAAAGTTGGCGTCAAATCACATCTTCAGAAACACAAGAATGAGAATAAGAATTATAGATCAGTCACTAAATTACATTTGAAAAGCCATTCTAATGACCGGCCCTTTGTTTGTCAGTTCAAAGGATGTGACCATCGATTTAAGACTAAATCTGTTTTCGAATCACATCTCGAGAAACACAAGAATGAGAATAAGAATGAGAGTCCTGTCGTCTGTCCTATCGATGACTGTCGAAAATTAGTAAACCCTGATATTTTGAAATTTCATTTATGGCTTCATTCAAGAGATGACATAGTGTGTGATGTGCCAGGGTGCAACTTCACTTGTAAATTGCATCAAACAATTGTTAGACATAAAAGAGACCCCCATTGTTTAGATCGTAATTATGTGTGCGATTGGCCCGAATGCGACAATAGCTTCAAAATGAAACAAAAGTTATCGTCTCATATGAAGGTTCACACCAGTGATAAACCATATGTCTGTGATTGGCCCGAATGTCAGAACTTATTTCTCCCGTAAACTAAAAATACATTTAACTACTCATAGCAATGAGAAGCCGTACGCCTGTGAATGGCCCGGATGTGAGTAAACTTCAAATTTAATTATAAAAATTTCTGTTTTATTTCTGTTTGATTTTTGGTCTAGATATTTTTAATATTTTCACATTTTATAATTTCACAGACCTCAAAGTCCAGTCCCAACTGTCAGAAGTACAATTTCTAGAATTATAAGCAACATACAAATCTTATACATTATATCATATACAGTCAACTACCATTATAATGAAGTTGATTGGTTTCGAGTTTTAGTTAATTAATTGGTAGGTTTATTATAATGAAAGTCTAGGAAAAAATTTCAATTTATTCACTAATACATCAAATTAAGCAAAAAATCTGTAGTAAATGTTTTAGACTTAATAGAATTTTCAATATTATCAACTTTTATTTGTTGAACAAAGTTTATTTAGATTTGAAAGAAAAATATCGATAAATTGTGAATGGAATCCAAGGCTTGGAATCTACTTATTATTAAGTTGTCTTTTTTTGGTTATAAAATTTCGGAACATTAATCTATTCTTTATATTTAATTTCTTTGACTAATTTAAATTGAGACAATGCCTTAATTAGTCACTTTTATAATTTCAAAAACTATTTTGTTTAGCTTAATTATAATGGAGTATATTTTGTATTGATTTCTCATAGTTTGGTTTTAGACTTTGTTAACTATAGAGGTTTGTTAATTATAACAGTTTGTTAATACTATCAATAGTTCATTATAACAGTAGTTCATAACATAGGTTTCTATACTTTTGGTTTCAAGATTTACTTAATTATAACGATTACCTCATGATACGCTCATACCTTGACCATGACCATACCCCTGGATATCAGGGAGGCTTTGTATATTCATAGACAGCTTTATATCAGACTTGTATCAACAACTAAGCGATCGCTAAGACTTAGGATCAGCTCTTAAGCCGAAATGGTCGCAACAATATATACATTTTTGTATTTTATTTACCGAAATTTTATCCATTTGTTTAAGCAATTGACAAATATATACAAGTATTTTAAATAATACAGGATTGTTCATTAAACAGAAGTTCATTTTAACGAACTATTATTAACATTGATGCCTAATGAAGTGGATTTGGAATCTAGAAATTGTTCATTATAAAGAAAAATTCATTTTATCGTATGTTCATTATATTGGCATTCGAGTGTATTCAAATTTATGATATATTAGATTCAATATTTTAGACATTTTATTCAAAATTTTTCAAAAACGTTTAACAAGTTTTGGTATCTTTTAATTATTTTGCAAATTAAAAATAATAGAAAAAATGTTTACATATTTATATATAAATATATATATAAAGTGCAAAAGAAGTTCAAACGCATGAAATAGGAAGTTAAGGCGCAAATTGACACTTAGTACAGCCTGTATGTGCTTTGGGTAGATCTCGAGTTTGGAGACTCCTATCAACCAGGAAAATAGTTGACTCGCAATAAATATAACTTGACCAGGGTGCAAATTGCTTCACAACCTGTTTCAAAGCTTAAAGAAATTGAACAGATTGTAAACATTGAACAGTCGGTTAAGTAAGGAGAAAGTGACTCATGACTTAACCGACTGTTCAATGTTTACAATCTGTTCAATTTCTTTAACCTTTGAAACAGGTTGTGAACAATTTGCACCCTGGTCAAGTTATTATTTATTGCCAGTTCACCATCAATAAAGTTAAGGACTCAATCATTATGATTGAATTCAGGCAAAAATTGCCCAAAGAGTGATTGTCCACCAAATGGGTGACATTCAGTTCCTTTACGACAATATCATTGAATCGATCAAAAATGTGGAGTCAAGTGAGGGCTGCGGTTGTATTCTTAGTCACTTCACTGGGTTTAGGAAAGACTCTTCAGATATTGAAAAGTGTTAATCGTTATCTTAGACTAGGGCATTCAGTTATTATTTAGAATATTTAATACAAATAATGCAATAAATGGTCAGTCAATTTCTAACCTGAAAAATGCAAAATTAAAGCAATTGTAGAACAAATTGTTTTTATTCTAAAGTTAAACTCAAGAATACATTCCTGAGTATTCAGTTGGCCCTCAACTCTGGTATTTTTGTGGCTAATATTCGCAAATCTTGGCTGAGAGTGACTCCAATTTTTCTTCTAAACAATAAGTCTTTGCGTATTTGAGTCAATGATTCTCTTTCTTTGTAATCGTATTTCAATAGCCTTTTCAGGACTCGAATGAAGTGATTGATCGACTCTTTTTCATCCGAACCGATGTTCGGTATTGTGTCGAACAATGTGTCCATTTTGGTTGTCATCAGTTGGATCTGATTCTCGACAATCTGTATGTTAGTAGAATCAAAGTCAGCGAACGGGAAGGGGTAGTGGGCAGTCATCATAATGTATAGGATTACCCCAATCGCCCAGATATCAGGTTTGCGAGTGTCGTCCAAAATGTCTCCTTTTATCACTTCAGGCGATTTGAAGAGATCTGTAGCACAAATACCTGGCTCCTTTTCCACACTGGACTTGATGAAATCGAAATCGCAGACTTTTGCAGTCATTCCCCGACCCATAACTTTACAGATGAGAATATTGGCCGGTTTCAGGTCATTGTGGGACAAATTGTTGGAATGTAAGTAATGGATGCCTTCGACAATGTTTTTAAGTAATTTTCGAATGTCTCCCAAAGACAACAACTGACCCATTTTTGTCACTTCCCTCATGTGGTCGAAGAGGTCTTTCTCTCCCTTTTCCATTGCCATAACTCTACTGGTATTGACATTGAGTGGTAAAAAGCCCATCACATTCGGGTGACTTAATTTTGACATCATTTCTATTATTCTCTGAATTGCCAAGTCTTCGAATCGGCTGAACTTAATGGCACAGGTCTTTCCTGCCATCTGTGCTGAGAAGACAAGACCGAAACTGCCACCGTCTAAGTATTTGCTCAGTTGGATATCATTGGCCACTATTGTCGGAACTGATTCCTCAATAACCCGAAGCATTTCTTCCGATATTTTAGGGCACAGGCTTTTAACTTTGGACACAATTGAGTTGAATTGGATAGGAGTCACTTCCGAGTCCTGTTTGACAACATTTGATGTTATATCCAATGGTTTCTGCTCTTCCATTACCTCAAATCTGACCCGCTTTTTGGGTAGACCAGGATTAGGCCTTCTCTTCTGGGGGACAAGACATGGCTTTATTCTTGGGAAGGGCTGCTCCGAGATCACAGTTCTGATATAACGATATACTTTCACAAAAAAATGTTTTAAGCTTTAAAAAAAAGTTCACTAAAATTGCTTTCATTCAAAAAATTGTCATTTTCATCATATAAGTTGAATATTGATTACTGGATTAATTTGTAAGCAACCTTGGTGCCTTAAACCATATTATTTGGATTCTGTATCAAAACTAATACTTTTCATTTATTTGTAATTGATTTTTGATAACATTGTGAAAAACACTGATAATAAAAAATTTTATTAAAAATTAGTCGATTGCGTGCTTTTACCACTTATTAGAAATAAAATTCATTCAAATTTAAAATCGAGTATTAATTTCAATTTGGTTCTGATTTAAACATTTCTTTCGAAGAATTAAGGAGTAAATGTCATTTAAAAGCGATAATCAAAGGGAAAGAGAAGTCATTCGACTCTTATATGATTTGCTTCTCAAATGGGATGAAGTTTTGGAGTTAACCGATCAGACAATCTGTTCAATTGCTAGAAAACAGAACTCAACTCTTCAACAGCGAACACATTCTGACAATGGGAACAGTATTATACAAACAGAACAGTCTTCTCAGACTCAAACCAATGATCAAAGTGACGATCAAAAGCCATCTAATAATAAGAAGACAAATAAGAAGGTCAGTCCTAAAGACAAAACTAACAAAAAGAGTAAAACGTCTACAAATAAAAAGAGGAACAGTTACGCCAATAATTTGGAGGAAAACCTAATGAAATTGGACGGCATTATCGAATTTTATGAAGACCTCAAAAGAAGAGCTCTCAGAACTATCATAAGTCATGGAAAGACATCAAATGCTGCCAAAGATGTCAACCAAGAGATAAAAGATGAAATCGAAAGATTTCAATTAAATTCAATCAATTAATCTCGTGATTAGTTTATCCTTAATTTTTCAAACTATTGTCTGAATTCAATTAAACGGAAATTCAATAAAATTACAAAAATGTTTTCCAAAGCTTTACAAAAATTGAGTTCTTTGGCCATTAAGAGCACAAAATTGACGCCAAGATCTAATCCAATAATGAAGGCACTTATGAAAGTCGATGCCGTCCCTACGACCAGATGGATGAACAACGAGTCGAATGTCAAATATGAGTTGCCGCCACTGACCAACTTTGATCTTCGAGAGACTCAGTTGCCGGTAATGATTCCGCCAAGAATTTCATTCTTTTTCAAGATATTTGTCGATAAGTCGTACAATGAGGACAGGTTTATCGATCAGGCAAAACAAGTAATACATTTTCTCTATAAAATTCTAGATTTCTTTCTTTCATCAATCATTTCAATCATTTATAGAATATGGCTATGATTTCGACACATTTGGCAAACGATAACATCGAAGGAGTCAAACATATGGTCACCAAAAAGGTATTAAATCCTTTAATTTGAAGTTTTAAAACTTGTGTAAAAACATTTCATTAAGGCTTTTGAGGAGTTGTCAGAAAATTATAAAAAGCTGACAACAGAGCAGAAAAGTCGCCTAAAAATCGATATCAATGATATCCTCCAATGCTTTTCGCTCGGCTTAAGAGTTATCAAACGCTGTAAGTCTTTGTCTTATGCTTAAGAATAACGAAAGTTGTTTTAAAATAACTGTGAATTTTAAATCAAAGCTGAGACTGAGTTTGATGTGAAGATATTGGTGCTGGCTGAGGTCTTAGATGATACCGCTAGTGTCAGCAATCAGAGGATTCTGAGCCATATTCGCACCAAAGAGTTCTTCGATGAATCGCCTGATATGAAAATGAAGATTTTAGGCCCATTCCTCGACAACAAATACCTTTGCCTCTATGAGTAAGTCATTGATTGCTTGACTAAATTGAGAACAAAAACGATTTTTTATAAAAATGAATTTTAGATTCAGTCGAGAGTATGGAGCGGGACATACGAGAAATTGGGTGGTCAACCGTTTGGCACATTATACGTACAAGGACGCCTGGAAACTTCTTGGATTTATTGAATGATCATTTATTTCTAGTTTATTCTTTCAATTTTGATTCTTTTTGAACTTTTAATAAAAATTGTTTCAAACCTGAAATTATGATTACCTCAAAGGAAAAATAGTTGCAAGAAACAAACATTTATAATCAATTTATACTTAAATCAAAAATCAATAATAAAATCGATTTGAATTCATATATATTTTTTTCAAATATAAAAATTTATTACTTTTGTAATTCATTTGTGAACAATATTTTTAAACAAATATTAGACAAAATGGCAAAAATTCAGTCAAAAGTTATAAAAAAGTCAATTAAAATATAGAAAATTAGTAGAATTTAATTACATTAAGAATCTTGAGGGCTGTCCAAAATGAATTTCTTTGCCAGCACCTGCTTTGTAGGTGACAACGAAAAGTTGATCCTCGGTCTTTCTTTTATGATATTGAATTTCATCAATGGTAATGCCAGCCCTTCCAGACGCTTTGAAAAAGGTTTTTACCTGATCGTTAAATGACTTCATGTCTTTGTTCTGGTTATCAATTCTTTTGATTATCAATTCCATCAGATAATTGTCGGTCAAAGTATTGATTCTTTTAATTTCATCCATACTTTTGTTCAAAAAGTGGTCCAAATTCTTTTCGACAAATTTCTCAACAGTTTTGGCGAAGATATCCATCCCATAGATAGCAAAGAATCTCCAGAAGTCTTCAAAAGTTTCCAAATTAATCATTGGAATTAAGTACTCTTCGACACAAAACATAAGTCTTTTGAGTTGATATTTGTGTCCGCATTTGTAGACTTCGATTGCCATCAGATAATCGCGTTCGCCGTCAAACACCAATTGATCGCAATATATGTAACGAATCATTATTTTAAAGGCCTCGGCGTTCAGATCTTCAACAACGACCTTCTTATCAGTGGATTCTCTAAAGTCACCCGAAAACATGGCCCGGAAGACTCTACTTTTATGAGACAACAACGCCTTAATCGCAGGAATTCTTTGGCCGTCGACTATGAAAATAATATCACTTTTTGATTCATCCATAAAATAATCCATTTCTGGATAAACACTTTCATTATTTTCAGACTAAAATCAATACAAACAAAGGACAGAATAGTTATTAATTATGAACTTATATCTAATTACCATTTCTTCAAATAACAATTGCTTTGCTTAAAACAACTCAACAGATTTGAATTGAAGAGCAGTCGATGCGATCACTTCCAGAATTTAACTGAGTTTTCAGAGTCAAAGAATGAGCTTAAGAATCGTTGTGAGCCTTCATAGAGAGTATACTGAACTCTGAACCCTTCAGTGTTTTGAACTGATCCAGGAATTTCATGAAAATTGTTGATTTCTATCGCAAATAGCAGTGGAGTGACAGTATTGAGGCCTTCCGATACTTTCAAACAAATGGCTCATAGTTTTCAGTCATAAGAAAAAGTATTTCATTCTATATTTATGACTTACTTATGACTACTCCCCAAAGCATGACTCCAGTCATTCCACTCTTCCAGTTCTTTGCCAAACTTAATAGTTATGATATGCGAGTGAAGACAGTCATCGATAAATGACAAATGTGTCACCCGAGTCATTTGTCAGAAGAAAAGCGCACATGTTCTAGCTAATTAAGTAAACTTGAATGACATGATTTAATTCAACAATTCATCATTTGATTGATTTATTGTCAATTTAATAGAAACAGATAATAAGCGCTGGTATTGACTGATCACTTGAGTACAGGAAAAGCAAATATTGTTCGTTTTGTTGACTCATTTAGAGTTGAAGCCGAGGTCAATCCCTTTCTCACATCTTTTTAGTGATTATTATTTAGTAATGTTTATTGTTTGAGAAAAATTCAATTAAAACATTGAATTAAATTCAGAGAAAATAAAATTAATTTCAAAGACATTAAAATAATTATTAACATTTATGACAACTGATAGGCCGGAAATCTGCTGTTCTTCGGATCCATTAAATCCGATAAATAATAAACAGTTCCGGCCAGTCCTTCGAGCATTGAAAAGGGTCTGTCAGGGGTACGACATCCGTGTTGTCCGTATTGACAGCACCACTCACCAAATTTGACGGCTCTGTACAAGTGTTTCGGCTCATCAGTCAATTGGTAGAGTTGGAGGAATGCATAGCCATTACCGGCCGTCCCGTGACATAAACCATAGCCTAATATTTAGAGAGTTAGACAAAAATGAATGAATAGAATAAAGTGCTGACCCTTTTTAAGGAGTCCTTTCTTCCAAATGCATTCACAGCTGTCTTTCGCCGATTTCAGATATTTGTCATCTCTGAATGTCTTATACGCCAAACAGAACAGATAAACAGCACCGGGAGCCCCGTGACACCAGTGCACCAAAACATCGGACATGTCATCCAAAGCCGATGGAAAGTTGCCTGAAGTTAATTGAATCGATAGAATGAAATCAATGGTTGGTTTGACTAATTGATTGAGTTCTTCAGCTGTTAGATAAGCCTTTGCTTCTAAAAGTAAAGCCATAATTCCAATCAATCCATGAGCGGCGCCGACGTATGGCGTTTTGTACCAGTAGTACATTAGGGGACATCTTCCACTAATCCCTTGGCTTTTAGCCGTCTTCTGACCTGATCTGAGAATGGCGTCGACAACAGTTCTAATGTCGTTATTATCTATAATTTGGTTCGAGTTTGGAATCAATTTTCTGACGTAAAGCAAAGAATAGAGAAAACCGGATCTGCCATAAAGAAGTTCATCGGACACTTTAGAGTCAATATCAGTGATGAGGACAACCATTGATTTCAATGAATTGAGTAATTTGTTGAACTCATTTTGGTTGCCTTTCAAGTGATGGACAACTGATTCAATGGATAAGACTCCAGAACCCAATAGAAAGGTTATGTCATCGCTTCTAATCTTCAACTTCTTAATTATCGGTTCCGTAAACGACAAACATTTGTCCAAAAGTTTAGTTTCATTAAATACTTGAGACAAATGAAGATAAAGAAGTGCATAACCAGTAGTTCCCGTATAAACGCTATGATCTTTTGGGTCAATACTTTTATTGATATTCTCCTCTAAATAATCGAAAAGATTTCTGAAACCTTTGGACAATAAGTCCTTTGTTTTGCCATTCAATTGACAGGAATTCGGTTCCAAAACCGTATTCACTGCAGAATAGTCTTCAAACGGATTATCGAAATATCTTTTTGTGGACATTGTTTACAATCGTCTTATTTTGACATTTAATTCACACTTCAGAGTATTTGTCATAAAAGTCGTTGAAATAAAAACAAATCAAAGAACTATTGATTTGTTCGCAAAAGGGATTCAATTGTCAGTCGTTTAGAGAAACGATTTTTATGGATACGAAACATATGTCTGAAAAATGTGTCTGAATTTCAAATATTTTAACTTTTATTTTGTTTTATTTTCTATTAAATACGATTAAATCAATTTACATCTCATTGAAAGGGTTTTCAAAAGTCATTTTCCTAACAAACTATTGTCGAGACTTTGAGTTGACATTAAAATAAATAAATTTTTAGATATTTTGTTTTTTTTCAATGAATTTTTTGAAATGAAAAGCGAAGACATTCCCGATTCAGGTGAAGATAAAGATGGGAACAAAGCCTCAAAACATGATTTGGAGTCGGACTCATTTGACGCACACTCTTCACTGGTGTCTGAAATGAATCAGGTCCAGTTACCAGTTCCCAGCGCTCAAACTTTCAACAATATCGACGAGTATTTCAGTAAAAGTTTCACTAAATTAAAGCCATTGTCGTCGAAAAGCAATTCAAAAACAATGCCAACCATTCAAAGAACTCTCAATTTGGGGACATGTGTTCCCTGTCGTCCCCAAAGGGAATTGCCGACAGTATTGACTAAAATGAAGGCATCGCTCAGAGGACCCAATAATTTACTTCTCAAGTGTTTGAACAAAAGGATAAAAGTTTTGATCCGAAGAAGAAAAAGTGTTAAACTATTTACGGAGCGTTTCGGTTGGGTTTCGGGTCTTCTGATTGCATTTGACAAACACCACAACCTCTGTATGACTGATGTCGACGAAAAGTACCAAAAATTAGACCAAAACAATGAGACAATAGATGTCTGCAATCATATGAAACAATTGTTCGTCAGAGGAGATAATGTGGTACTCATTGGTTTCGTCTGAAGAATGCTTTATTAAAAATAGTTTTCAATTTTGAATAAAAAACTTTAAATACATTTAAGTTTTTAAAAATGAATTATATCTTAAAAAATGAACCAAAGGATCGAAATTGTGCTCAAAATTAGATTAAATATAAAATCGATAAATACTTTTAAGAATCCATTGATATTTACAGAAGACTTGGATTTAATTATTACGATTAGTGGTCAACACTTTGGGAGTCAGAGATTTATTCAAAGAAGAGTTTGATTTCTTGGTTTTCAATTCCTTTTTCACACAGAGTGACTGATCCGAATCGGAACTTGATATCGACTTCAGTTTTGAATTAAGTCCGACTTTCTTACGCTTCTGATTGTCTGTCAATGGCTTCATATTCTCGTCATTTGAAGACAAACTCCTCAGTGAACTACTGCTGGAAGAGACTGCGCTCGAAGATAGCGATTCCGAGTCTTGTTCTTCTGATTCAGGCAAAGGTGTATTACAAGCGTTGACGAGTCGGAAGCGCTCCAGAATTCTCTGATGAGGAGATGTCTCAACCAAATCGCGAGGATAAGTGTAAGTTGTCTTCTGTGGAGTGGTTCCAGTGGCAACATCTTCGATTAAGTCGTTTTTGACAAAAGATTCGAAATTCTTGGATCGGTTTTCGATTTCTCTGATCTGAGACTTTTGCATCGTTTCTGAATATCGAATCATTTCTGAAGTCTTTTCGTCAACACAACCACTAATCTGTCCCACATTTTCGGCTATTTCTGAGACCAAAGCCTTCTGTTCTTCAATTGCTTCACTGAAAGAGTCTTCCATAGACTTGAGAGCTGACAGTTTTGCGGTCAACTGTTTGTCAACCATTTGGATGGAATCGTCAATTAATGTGTTGGTTTCGGCCATCTTTTTACTCAAGACTTGTTTTTGGCTTTCGATCAAATCTTTGGTCTGATTCGGGAGACTTGTGTTCTTTGAATTGATTCCATTCAATTGATTCATCAGTTGCTGAGTTTTTTCGGTGTTTAACTCATCGATGCTCTCGACGTGTTTGAGACCAACCTTTTCTTCGCAATGAATTTCAGCAGAAAACGCATCGACTCGTGAAGTGATTTCACTCAAAGTGGTCATTCGTGAAGATGTCTTCTCTTTGATTTGGTTCAATACTTGTCTATTACCCTTTTCAGACTCAACCCGAGCTTTGATGCGCTTTACTCTATTGTCGTTCAGTTTCTTTAATTGACTTTTCATCATTTTCTCCAAATCTTTCTCAAAGTCATCCATTTCTTGATCAACGGCTTTGAAAGCTTCAGATCTGTCTTTCCCTTTGGCCTCGATTTGGCTCATCAGAGCTAACATGTCTTCATCTGAAAATGTGTTAGAATTGAAAATAAAGTATCAAATCATTTCACTTACTTTGAGTATCGAAGACTGCCTTCAATTCCTTTTTGATTGTATCAAAAGAACTGACTGTCATTTTGGAGACTTTCTTCATATGACTGTTCTGTTTCATAACCACGTCTTCGACATCGACTCTTTGCTGGGATACGATTTGATTGAGTTTTTCAACATCTTCGTGAATGGCTTTCTGTGTTCTCTGGACTGAAGACAATAAGTCGGCAAAAGTCACAACCAAATTGGACTCGATGTTAGAGCTGTTGCCCTTCAAAGTCAGAGTTTGCTCTAAAGTGATCCGATCTTTCGTCAGAATTGAAGAGAACTGTGTTTGGAAACCACTGATGGTTTCACTTAACGACAGGACTTTGTTCTGAGTTTTGGCAACAATGTCCTCAACAGAAGTGATGTTAGCTTTGATCGATCCCTTCATCTCATCGACAGTATCGTTAAAGGAAGAGGTAGAGATGGAAACTAAATCCTCCAACCCTTTCATGTCTTCCATAAACTTTTCCTAAAATCACAATAAATTTAGTCAAAGAGCAAACAACAAAAAGGCAGACCTGAAAGCCTTTAGTTTTGGACCAATTGTTTGACTCGACATTCTTTTGTCGGTGGACTTTGTCGTGAAGTTTTTCGATGTGAGTAGTGGTCACTTCGGCGATAGAGAGGAGTTGTTTGGCCTGTCCTGCCAGAACTTTCTCACAATTGACGTGAGTCTCAACCAAATGCTTTTGTTCATCCCTATCGGTTCGGGTTTCCGTCAAATGGTGTTCCGTTTCTGTCAACCTCTTGGAAGTGATCTTCAAACTCTTGTTCGTGACCTCCAGTTCTTCTTTGGTTTCATTAAAAAGAGCCTGAATTCTGAGCATTTCTTCATTTATTGCCTGAATCTGAGAGGCCTTCTCTTCGAGTTCCTGTGTCTGTTCTTTGAGCTGTAGTTCCATTTGATTGAAGTTATTTGCATCGACATAAATGCCATTCTTCTCCCGACAAGCGGCCAAATCGCGGCGCAGTCTTTCAATTTCTGCGGTATATTCCTTGAGAAGAGTCTTTTTGCTCATCTTCTGGTTGATCTCTGGTTTGTTAGTGATCTTCTTAGCCCTCTGTGCGTATTCCAGAGTGGAGAGGGTGTCGTCTGCGTCCAGGATATTGGGAGATATGGTGGCAATTATTGAAGTCTTTGTCCGACCGCCGAGTGATTCTTGAAGAAGTCGAGTCAGTTTAGACTCTCGATATGGAATGTGTGGCGTTCTGTCCACCAAAGAAGTGATTACTCTTCCGAGTGTCAATAAGGACTGATTGATGTTTCCGGCCTCTCGCGCCCTCTTATCGATAGCACCGGAGCGGCCGATGTTCTCACTTCCGGCCAAATCCACTAAATTAAGTTTTCCGATTTTGACCAAATCTTCGCCATCGATGGCATTCTCTTTGATGTGAACCGTCACTGAAAAGATGGTATGACTTCTACTGGAACAGGCATTCAGAAAAGTGGCCGCCGTTTGACGCTTAGCCGAACCCCTCTTCAAGATTTCATAAATTTCTGCCTTCGACTGAACGGTTATTTCTTCGAGACCTCCGACTATAACGGATCCCTTCCTAGTGTTGTCTTCAAATATCTTCAGTTTTGTGGTGTCGTCGAGAGGACTAAGAAGATCGTAGATGTCTTCGTTGTATAGTTCCAGAAACGAGACTCTGACCGTATGTTCGGCGCTTTCAGTCTGAAGAGTCTCAAACAACTGATGAAGAGCTCGAGGAATGATTCCGGCAGTGGGGTCGTCCTCCCAAGAACAGACCTGGTCGTCTTTGCTTCGCTCGCCTTCCATAGTATAAGTCTTACCGGTTCCGGTCTGGCCGTAGGCAAAGACAGTGCAGTTATAGCCCATCACCACCTGTTCTATGAGTGGTTCGACGACCGCCCGATACACTTGGATTTGATTGGTCTCCGCTGTGAAGGTATTGTCGAAAGTGAAGAGCTTACTGTTGTACCTCTCATTCGAGTTCTTCGACTCATTGATTCGGACCTCTTTGCGATCGGACAGGATTTCGATCACATTCTTCCTCTCATTTGTCTTCAACGGTCGACATCTGACAAAGACTTTGATGTTTTGCATCACTTCAGCGGCTGTCGTCTCCTTGCCGTGAGGTGTCTTCGGACCCGCCATTGTTATGATAGGAGCCATACTTTCATCAATTGATTACAAAATAAAATTGATTAAAATCAAGTATAAAATAGATTAGGGATAAAATCAAATAAGTTGTGCTTTGAATAAACGCAACGTAAAGACTGTCAACGATTTAAACAGTTTTCTGTGAATAAGTTTATTTCAAATTTAAACCGTTTTGAGGCCAACTCTGCTCTCATTGGCTCAACCAAAAGGTCACACAAACCAGACATAGACTACACACTAACTACGGCTCATTTTCCTACTCCTACTCTACTCCACATTCATTTCTTTTCTCAAACTCATTGTCATATTTAATAAGTTTAAAAGATTACATTCAGGATAAACTTTAATGATGGATTTTTATAGAAAACTATGTAAGTTCAGAGTCTAAATTGATTTTGAGCCAAAAGTTTCCATCACGTTTGGTATCTTTCCAGAACTTAAACAATAAATAACACAATTTTGTTAATAGTTTTGATTTCCCTTTATTTGTGTTTTGTATGAAAACTGAATGCTTTGAGATGCGATTTGTCGACGTTTTTGACGTTTTCATAAAATAAGATTAAAAACCCATATCTCGGGCCAAACGTGAACTGAGTGTTTGTGTGAATGTATGCCTCAATGTTATCGATTGGAAATATGACCGAATTGTGTCTCACATGCGGTCATTGAACTCAATGAATATCAACACTAAAAGTGAAAATTAGTTCAATATTTGACTTATTCTTCTATTTAATTGATTTCGTATTCAATTATATTTGACTGAAAATTATCAATAAATGAATGTTTTTGCTCAACAAACAAGAGTTGTGATAAGTTAAACAAATGAATGGACAGTGTTGTGTTTAGACAAAATCATCTATGATAATCTAAAAACATGATGTGATGTGAAAAAGAGTGCAATTCGTTGGACTGTCATATCATTTGTCAAAATCATTAAAACCATTGAAATGATAGTAATTTATACTTTTATTCAATTAACTGCTAATAAGCCTTAATTTGCTTGAATTGTGAGTCAAAAGTCTTCTCATTTTTATTGATTTATTGTCTTTGCAATGATTTGAATCATAAGTTTGAGATCAAAAACCTTTTACTGAAAGCAATCATTTTTTGTGATCAATATTTCAAAATAATAGACAACAAAAACAAACAATATTTTGATTCTCAAGAATTGCTTTTTTGCTTTGGAAGTGATTTCAAGCGACAGACAAATAGTGCATAAAATTTATGGCATTTGAATTTTTTTGGCATTTCTTTTGACACACATTCAGAGCAGTCTTTTTGCCAAAAAACATCTTTTTTCCCCTCTTCTGGTGTTGTGTCAGACAAACGACAAAATTGTCTTCTCTTTGGTCTCATATCTAATTCCAAAAGTTGTTTTCCGATTCTTTGATTAAATAATTTGTGACTCCGAAGACATAAAGATGTTTGAATCAAATAGTGCTCTACTGTTGAGTGCATTGTCGTTAGGCTTCGCATCAGTTGTCTATGTCTTCTATGGACCAAAACAAAGCCCTGAAAAGTCCAGGAAAAATCGATCTAAAGGTATGTCAAAGATTTAAATAGTTTGTCATATGGTTTGCCATAATCATTGACTTAATGTCGGAATCAATTGTTTAGAAAAAGGAGTTAACGGTCTCTACAATTATGGAAATCAGTGTTTCATTAATGCAATTCTTCAGTCATTTTCTTCATTGAAATCAATGGATTCGTGGCTTAATTACGCCAATGGTTTACATAATGAACGGAATAATAGCCTTACATATAGTCTTCTCAATACAATCAATGGTAAGACAGAAAAAAGTACTCTTTGAATGAAACAAATGCTTTGAGCAAAGCCTGAATTTTGTCCAATTATTTTCTGCTCTTCTTTTGGCATCGATTTTGTTTGAAACTATTTTTTCCAACTCTTTAATGAGTTCTGGTTTTAAGAGAAGATCTGATTTTTCAGTCAAATGATTAACAAAACCAAAGCTAATGAAAATCACTTGAAATTTGAATATAAATTAATAGTTATTATAATAATAATTAAGGTTTGGTTTAAAAAAAAGTTATTTAATTTAATGGCTTTGAATGAGATTTATAAGTGGTTTGAATTTTTAATCGCATTATCTTTTGGTCTGAATTTCATTATTAATAATAGAAATTCTCGTTATTTTCTAAGAGAAAGACAAAAAAGAAATCTTTGGTTAACGATATCTAAAGCTCTCTAAAACCCCAACCAATCGTTAAAAGTTGTGAAAATAGTTTTGTTTGAGTGGATCTCCAATTCGTTAACATTTACTTAATGATAATTCGGATCATTTTTCCTAACTCTCTGTCTCTTGTATTCCATTGAAGTTCTGAATAACAAATCGATTGATTCAGTCGGCGGTCAGTCTTCTGAATCGTATAACAGTCCTATAGACGTATTGAATGCACTCAGGGCTCACAAGTGGACCATTTCTAATGAGGAACAGGTAATGCAATGGACGATCGATATTAAGTGCACTCCAATAATGTTTGCGTTTATTCTTATCGGGAATTTGTCGTCTTTTCTGTTGGGTTTCGACTTTACGTTCAATTAGGACGCCTTCGAGTTATTCAATGTTATGACTCAGACATTAGAGTCCGAATTGTATTCATCGCTTCCCGTCTACTCCTTGAAGGACGCCCTTCTAATAGAGGTTTGTTATCGCTTTTTGTGTTTGCTTTTAGTCTTTTTTGTGGAAAATTTTTTCTATTTTGTTGTTTAAAACTTTTATTACTGTTTTGGATGACATAAAGAAGTGATGAGAATTGATGACAAGTTTCTGAATATTTTATTGGTTTAGGATCTTATCAGCTCTGGTTGTCCTCAAACGAGTCCTTCGATACAGACTCGAGGCTGTTCACTGAGTCCGTCTCCAGTGGATAATCGAATCGCAAAGTCATTGCCGACTAAAGGAATGCTTTGCAGTCAACTATATTGCAGAAAATGTTGTCATAAATATCCGTTACATTTGGACACATTCGACGCCATATCTCTAGTTATGCCGAATAATGTGTTTGGAATTCCCATTCAATTACACGACTGTCTGAATAAGTTTGTCAGCAATGAAGTCATACATGAAGTCAGATGCGAGACATGTATTAAAAATAGGGACCGATTGGATGCCAGTCGTAAGTCTGCGTTCGTCAAGAAGTTGACTTTCGCCAAAATGCCGACTCTCTTGTGTCTACACATCCAACGACTCGTCTGGTTATCCAATGGCCACCCATTAAAGCGATGCGAAAATATAATTTTCCCCGAATATCTCGATATGGATTCATATGTTTTCCGCTCTCATAAGTCTAACTTAGAGCTGAATTTAAGCACAACTATCGGCCTAATCGGTGGAGCATCGACTCCAGTCAAGAGCCAAACACAAGACTTATCAACTAATGCTGACCTCCTTTCCATTTCCAACTCTGAACTAAACCAAAGTCGACAGTCTTTGAGAGCTAAATATAAATATAAGTTGTGTTCAGTTATAGTACATTTGGGAGACGCCTCTTCTGGTCATTTCATTTGTTACCGACGCGGGACTGCAGCACATAATCTGATGAAATGGTATTATATTTCAGACACAACTGTATTGGAAGTGAATATCTCTGAAGTACTGAACAGTTCGGCTTATATGCTCTTTTATGAGAGGGTTAGGCATTACTAACAATAATTAACCATTTTTTATATCTTTACTTATTTTAATTACTCGACATTTACTCCAATAATAAGTTTAGCTCTTCTTCTCTTCAGAACAGATCTGTTGTTATATAAGTTTAGATTAGTTTTTGTTAAAATTGTACGCAATTTGTTATAAAACTCATTAATTTGTTGAGACTTTGCTATAAATGATTAATACATCGAATGAATGTATGGATATATTACACAAAATCTAGTCATTACTTAATGGATTAAATTGTAAACAACTCATCCATTATATTAATGGGAGATTCGTTTAAGAATATATTGATTGCAGTTTAAGTGGAAATTTCACTCTAAAATACCAATCATTTGTTGACTTCTTTTAATAAAAAAATGAAAATAATTTAAATGATTTGAATAAAAATTTAATGATTTTATTGTCAAATGATATTCAATTGGTTTGTCATTCGTATGAAAATCTATATCACAGTAAATAATAGTGTTTTTTGGTTGAGAAGAGTCTAACAAATTATTAGTTCAGACAATGGTTTGGCAGATGAAGGTCCGGTTCATTGGAGAGAATCGATTAGACAATTGTTTTTATCTCTCAATTAATAAACACTATTATCTGAAAACGTTGTTATAAGTCATCTGAAACTTAATAATGTATTCAAAGCTTATTTACAAATGTTTTGCACACTATTTGACAGAAACCCGATTCAATCGTTTCAAATGATTATTAAATTTGTCAATAAATGTCATTCAATTGTAACAACTTTTTGGTCCAATTATTCGATTTATATTTTATGTCATTTAGTGTCCGATTGGCGCCAATCAGTGATTAAGACTTGATGTCACAGATTTCAAAGGGGCTGACCAGTGGTTTGAGGCACAGAAGTTCAACCAATCAGTCCAATTGAATAATTTGATTACCAATTAGACTGAGGTAGTCTTGAATTGTCAAACTCTCATCTCTTGCGATATCGTATGCCTTCCCAGGGTAGCCGTATTGGGTCCAGTGTTGATCACATTGACCGTGGCCACTTTATGGTCAGTGCGGGGCAAAGTTCGCACAGAATTGCTGTGAAACGTACTGTTGGCCATAGAGACGTGGGCCAGTCTATTGGACTGCATCGGCACATGACATGATAGGGGCTCTTGAGTTATGAGCATTGAATTGTGCGAATGCTTCTGACCAGTTGTGGCCATTCCCGGCACGTAATCACTTTGTATTGAGTTGGCGTGAAGATGGACTGTGGCTGGACTGCCATCAATGGGCGCCAAGTGTTGTTTGAGTGGTGAGTGAGAGCTGGGGTTCTTAGTCATACTTAACTCATCGATTTTCTGAACCTTAAAGAGAGGAAAGCACTTCAATCAATACAATCTGTTTGTCTGTCAGACGAATCTCTATTCAGATTTGCATTCAATGAGCGAAATGTTAACTCAAATATTGTCAGAGAGAAGGACAACAAAAATGAGGAAACAATGCAATACCTGATAGTTCTTACGAATCAGTTTGGCTTCCAATCGATTTTTGTCTCTTTGATAGAAAACTCCGGCGAAGACCAACACATTGAGTATAAGTAGAGAACAGCCGATGGCTATAGTGACGGAAAGGGCTGTCGAATAGCTTCCCTGCTGTACGATCATAGAGACGGAGGCATTGCTTGGATTGCCGTTTGACTTGACTGAACCCGAGTCTAAGGCACTTTGAGTCTGTTGATGGGTCTTATCAGAAAGTACCGGCGCTGTACTGGTCGGAGTCGAATACAAATAACTGGAATTATGAGTGCTGTTCACTGGCGGCACACCATTCGGACCGACCGTTGATTCGATATTCATATCAGCGCTCGAATGTGTTGTGAAATAATGGCTTAATGGTGTCGGAGCTGTTTGAGAACTGGAGCGCACAACTCCATCATAACTGAGCGGATCCTCGTGAGCCTTAGCACAGAATTGCAATAAACAGTCAATAATTTATTCTCTTCTATTCATTAATAGTTTTCTTCCATTCATTTCTCATTATTATAACAATTCTTAGACTATAATCTGTTCGGAGATATTCTCATACCTCTAATAAATGATGTTGTTCTGCCGAAGATGGACCGGGAGTGTGCAGTTGTGGCAACAGATTAAGCCAATATGAGAGTCTGTGCGCGTGATAATGATCTCTAGTCTTAGGCTTCATTGCTATCCAAAAGACGAATTCAATGTTTTTATTGCTTTGAATAAATGATTCGCTACTAACGCACCGATTGTTAAGTATTGCTGTTGAATGTCGTCATATTGAGGCCATTGGACCCTTGCCTTAGGGCCGACTCCATTTCTTTCCTCACTATTAGACAGTCCGTTTGGATCGCTATTATATGTATTGCAATGAAAAGGAAACAAATCAAAATTGGAAAACATGATTAATGGTAAGGAATTGGTGACATTCAAGTGATTGTCTAAACAAGTGTTACCCCGTCTTTGCGAAGTTGGACCAATAAGTCATGACAATCTCCGACAGAGCACTTTCAGCTCTCGAATAGTTGCTTGAAAAGAAGGACAACTGCATGCCTGACACAAGGGGTGCGCCCAACACATAGGCTAAGTCTTGGCCGTGAATACAACCGGACCGGGGGCTGAAGTCTCCCTCTTCGGTCTGATAGGCAAAGTTGTAGAAATATGTACTCTTCCTGACTTTGGCGTGCATTAGACCGGCCTTTATTATGGGCGCAACGATCAATGCGTCCCCGAATGAGTCAGCGATGGCGTCAAATGTGCTGATCGGGTGCAGTGCCGGTCGCGTCCAATCCGTATATTCGTTAACAATCGTTAAGAATATTTCCTTTGAATTATAAACAAAAGAATTGAATGAATAATAAAGAGAATGAAAGATAAAGAGAGGAAAAGAAGAGGAAAATAAACTTTTTTCTATTGAAAGTAAATGAGTCTAATCCGTATCCTTTACTTGTAAGTGGTATGAGAATAGGTTCCGGACCAGTGTTCTCAACAGCCTATCCCTCCTCTGAGGATCGATACCATGTCGTTCGTCTTGTGCTGTGAACTGGTAGTAGGCCTCGATTTTAGTCACTCCAAACAAGAGATCGTAATTTCCATAAAACGAGTTGTAGTCTGACATCAGAACTGCCGGATCGTTAGGAATGACTATACCGTCAATAACGGGCCCGAAAGCTGTTAAATGGGTCGGAACTCGAAGATCTACAGCAATGATATCATCGACTGATCGCTGTCTTAGACAGTCGACCATAACTGAATTCTTGTCCGGTTCGTCCGGACAGCGCAGGGCTTTGGCTAAATTACGCGAATGAAGTACTGAATCTGAGGCTATTGCCCAGGGCGAAAGTGCTGATCCACTTTGCATTATGGCGCGATGAAAAAGACCTGAGTATCGATTATCGATTAGAAAATCGAACAGAATAGTAATGTAGTCAATCCATTCGAACCTCTTGCCATTGGCGACAACATAAGGAAATTAACGCAGGCGGCGCCGTGACCGTGACCTATGATGGTCACATTGCTTTCATCGCCTCCAAACTCTCTAATATTCTCTTGAATCCAATGAAGAGCAGCCACTTGATCCATTAGACCGAAATTACCTCTGGCTGTGCTGTCCAAAGATGGGAAGAAACCTACAGAATAAGCAGAAAATAATATTAGTCTTAAACATCCTATTTATGAGAGTCTGGAAAACAATTTTCTTAAGTAAAACAAAAGCACTAAAGCTATTGATTTATTGCATTATAATATGAAATGACAGACAAATACAGATTAGTTTCGGTCGATATCATAATCATTAAGTATTGCCAAAAATATGGACTCAAATGTGAATCGAGAATAAGAAGCAAAACAAGAATATGAATACGAAGACGAAGACTGCAAACAATGTATTGACTTCAGTGCGGATGCAATCAATTCTATGATTTAAAGCCTGTTATGTATTCACTTTTGCCTCAATCTATTTGAATCAGAATAACTATTTTCATCTCGTTATCTATTTTCTGATGTTATGGCACAACATATTCTTCTTATTCTATTTGCTTCACTCTGATCACCAAAATTGATGCAAAATTATATGAGCTAAAGATTTTAGAAGGAGAGTTTGGATGGTAAACTTGGTGATACTATTAGTTGATCTTACGTAACCCCTTTTTAGCTAACGAACACATTGATTGGCTCTGAAGTAGTATTTTTGCGATTTGTTTGTAGCTGTCTTTCCACTCATTCCACTCAATTTACATATGAGTTGAGGAATGAGTTACTACTTATATAAACATATTATGAAATAATGCCATCAAATTGAAAGAAGTTCAGAGACAAAACAGAGAATATATTTATTAATACCAGACCATTTTTCCTAGAAATTGTACTGGAATACGAATGGAAAAATTTGGAGAAAAACAGTGTTTTTCCAAAATTTTCTATTGTTTTCAGTATTGCAGTTAAGCCTTGGGTTCAGTGAAAGTGAGCGCCTCTTCCATAAACAGTGTTGTGAACTAAAGTAATATTGATCTTATCATTAGATAATTTATTTTATATTTCACCTCATTTTCTGACAGTTTTGATAGAAAGTTTATAGAATTTTCCAGAACATCCTTTGGGATTGTTTTTGGTATTTCTCTTATGTATTATTTGAATAGATATTTGTTTTAAACAGAATTCGTTTGAAAAGCGTTTTCGACGAACGAAAAGTTGGTTTAATTTTTATGCTAACAAAAGCAAATTTAGTCGAAAATTCTCCGATGAATACTAAAGACCACTAAACTTAATTAGCAATAAAAAAGCTAATCGTCATTGAAAGACGAAAATTCTCTATTAATGTGCTTGTTCGTCTAATTCTTACGAACCCCTAATGATTATGTCCTGGTTTTTTAAAGACCTGTTTCTGTGTAGAAAATAGTAAGAATTAATAGAATGGTCTCTCATTTTGGATAATCTATAAAATGTTTGGAAGAGATTTTTCTCGACTCAAAAAATGCTGAATTGATTTCAATTTAATTATTCTGCAAAAGACTTTTCCAATGAGTTTTTGATTAATCGAGAGTTTTATACTAAACTTGAAGAGCAGTTCTGAACGCAAGACTACATGAGAACGGCATTAAAAACAAATAAATGACTGCTTAAGACAACAGAAAAACATGCAGAACAGGGGAGCCGAGCACAAGTGATGCTGAGCTTTATTGCCATTCCAATAGTTAGACTGAATGACTGCGAAGTTCGAAGCAAATAGAAAATAATTAAATAACCGCAGTTCACAACCGGCACAACAGACTGGAGGCTTATTTGTAGCCAAACACCAGTTTGTTTAGACCTTTTTTCACAGGAAGTCACAAAAAGCAGCACTTCTTCATTGGACAGTCTATTTTTATATCAGTATTTTTTCCAAGTTTTCATACGTGAAAACCACTATTCTATTGAAATAACCGTTTCTTTACTGGTTTTTGTGAATTCCATCTAAAGCTCTAAAGTCGTCGTTTAGTGACTGAAAAAAGGAGTTAAAGAAGAAAAAAATCAATTCAAACGAAGATAAACAATATTCTGGCAAATACTCTGCTTATATATATATATCAGTCTTCAGTTCAATGAAAGGATTTTATATTTTAAAAATATTTATTCAAAACTTATTTCAATATTAGTGAGACATCACTGTTTGAGACACAAAGTTTTGATAAATTATGTGTTTTTTGCCATAAACTTGATTTGTATGGCAGACAAACAGCAAAAATTCATTCTGTTCTGTAAACATACATACATTCGCTTTATTTATCGATTCTACTCTTTTTTCTCTTAGTTTTCTCTAAAACTCAGAAAAATTGAATTATATTTTAATGTTGAAAAAGAGGAGACGAAAGAATCGTTAACTCAAACACAACAGAGAATAAGAAAGGAAAAAATCCTGATTTTTTCTTAACTCAAAAAATCATTCACTTTTGCTCTTCAAAAGAATGGATGATTTACTTTTGATTGAAAAAATGAATGAAAAACTGCTCTTAGTGTTAAAAACTGAATAGCTTTAATAATTTAAACACTTTTCATTATCAAGCATGTATTGGGTACAATGCATAGTGAATAACAAGTGAATTTGTATTTGACTGGTAACCAGAAAATCCTAATTTATAGAAATCCGAATGAAATTCGGAAATTATTGATTGGATAGAAATCTGTGCAGCAATTCATGGATTGCATGCAATCTTCCAATGATTTTAGAAATTATAATAATTTTCTTTTCTGTTTTGAGTCACGACATAATGTCGAACAAAGAGCTCTTTTGGTAAACAGGAGGGAATGTAAGCCATATTTAGTGATTTGAATGACTGTTGGCTCAAAATCGGATTCAAAGTAAGCATTGTTTTTGTCGAATAAATGGTGATCAGAGGCGACAGCCGTGAGAATCAAATTCATTTGACTGCTAACTATTGCAAACAATTTCTGTACTGCAGTTCTTATGTGAAGCCAAACGGCTACACATTGAATGAGTGTTAGTGTCGCTCACCTAAGACACCGATCCTGTAATTGATGGTGACAACCACAAAGTTGCCATAACTGGCCAGAACTGAGCCGTCATAACTGTTGCCAGAGTTCCATTCGTACGATTCTCCGTGAATGAACATAAGGACCGGTAGGCGCACTGCTTCTCTGCCAACTGTGCCCAACAAATAGAGAATAAAGAATTAGTAAATTCATCGAAAATTTATGGAATTAAAAGAATAGAAATTCAGTTTTCATAGTATTTTCATAGTATTATCATAATTATTAAATTCAATTCTGAGGTCTAACAGGATCTCTGTGTGCAATGAGTGAAAAGTGAGGACAGGGCCTCCAGGGATGAATTCATATATTCGTTCAGCTATTTATATCATTATTATTGTTATGCAAACAAAACCAGAAACACACAAATCAATGGGAATTCTTTGCGATTCAGTGCTTTTACTGCATAAATATGTGTTTCACAATATTAGGCAAACAGTAACAGCACTGACATAACAGCACTGACATAACAGCACTGACATAAATTGTGGTCAAACTTAATAGTAATGGACTGACGACTGCAAATGTCTACAAATGCATTGATATTACTCTCTGTTTATGATTCGGACGTTTAATTTTGTTTGTATTTTGTTCTACTTTACTGTTTCTGTTTCTATTGACTAAAACCGAATACATGACCCAAACATTTCATGTTGGCTCAGAATAATGCATTTGATTTGTTGTCTACAATACTGCAAAGAAGGGTTGACTACTTAGTGAGTGAGTCTTCTTTGTTCTTAACTCAAGACATGCTATCAATCAAACAGTGATTCGCTTTGCAATCGTTAACAACAAATCATATAAATCTGTTATTAAATCATATGTTTTTCAATTAACGGTTTATTATTATTATAGATGAGTCGAATAAATTCTATTTACTTGCTCAGGACACACTTAAAAACTTAATGGAAAGGCCTTATATCTAATCGATCTGACATTGTTTCCCATCAATTATCTTGAAATTTGAAACTTGGATTTATTTTTGAGGCAAAAATTGAGTTTTGACTGAAAAACGGGTCCAATAATCGAAGTGTTGGATAAAGGATTTTATGTTTGAATACTGGACTCAAGTCTGGATATGAAGAGTGACGTGCAGTTCAACGAAATAAATGCCTAAACAAGTCGTATAAGAATTGCTGCATTACTTTCTCTGTTTTATTTATTGTAGATTTCAGTAGTTTTCTCTCTATTTTATACTTAACTCTAAGGAAAGCTTCAATACTGGCGGCCAATAAAAGAATAAAATTTAATAAAACCAAATATACAGTATTTATATATAAGAGTAATACGAGAATTGTATACTCATTCTGTTCTATCACTAATGCATTTTGTATTAGAAAAAAACTTTATTTTCTTCAAAAGAAAAAAAACAGATAAAACTTGAAAATTATGGCCATAAGTATCCAAAATAATAAAAATATATTCCATTGTATTAGTACTGAATTCAGTCAATATTTTTGTGTAAAACTGACTCTGAATTCAAAAGCAAAAGTTGAAGTGAGAGTAAAAAAGTTAGTCTTTATTTTGTTTGTGACCTCAGAAGAGAACATAACAAGTCTTGACGAAAGAGAGAGAGAGAGAGGAAGAAAGATAAGAGAACTGAAGAGATGGCAGAGGACTGACTCAAATGCAATACAACTATTGTTAAAGTGATGAAAATAAAGACTAGAAATGCACTACTTATGTAACAAAAGCCCCGAAGGCATGCAATTTTGGATGAACACTGACTATTAGCGCAATGTCTGTCAGCCCTCCGACTAACTAAAAAATTTCTTATCACTTACACAATCCATTTTATAAAACTATCATTATATATAGAATCCTCTGAAAGATAACTGCACAGAATATAATGGCCTTCTCTTCTGTTGTACTTCACAGACAGAAAAACACTTTTAATGAATAGTTGGAAATATGAACACAAATAATAAGTGATATAAGATTAATGTCATGAAACTCTTAATTGCCTTCACTTACTATCGATTCAACCTTTAATTAGAGTATTGTTTACACTTATTTCCAGACATATATTGACCAAAAATTTATTTTATTAAAATTCTTGCAAAAAACGATCAGCAAATTGGATTTAATTCTGACCTTATCATTCAATTTTTAGTTTATACCATATTCATTTTCTGGCAGATTATCCCAAATAAACTTTATAGGATACTTTAATTAATATATAGACTGTTATAAAAAACAAAACTAATTCATAATTCATAACAGATTAAAAAATTTTGTTTTTAATAAAACTTGTTCATTTTGTGTTGAAAAAATCAATTTAATATAACTGTGTGCAATATATCAAGAATAATATTTCACAACAATTTTTGTGCTGATTGTACTAATTTTGTGAATAAATAAGTCCATAATTATGGTAGTTTTCATCCCAATGATAATAAGTGAGAATTAATTACTCCATTATTCATATTTAATCAAATTATCGCATTTAATATCAAATGAGAGCTAATACCCAATGCATTGCCTTTGAGAAACAGCTGCGCCAAAACTGTACCCTTATTTAATTGAATAGATAAATGCACAGGATGATCAGTGAATTTATTGGTCTTCACAACCCTGTATTTTCGAAATCTATAAGTTCCATGATAAATAATTCTTGAAATATAATTCTGATTTCCCAATATATCAGTTATGAGGAAATTCCAAAAGTTTGTATTTTTTTTTAATCAGATGCTTAATAAATAGATATGTCATCAATTATTTAAACCTAGATCCTTAAAGTCGTTTTAAAATATATTTGATTAATTAAAAATAGCATTAATTCAAAGACGGAAGTGAATCGACAAAATCTAATAAATGATCTTGTATGCTTACTTAAAGTGCCTTTTATTGAAAATAATTCGGAATAATAATAATGCAGGACAACTAAATCATACAGCACTTGTTTTAGATACCTTGAATAAAAATATATGTTCAAAGAATATTTGAGATCGATTTTTGTAAATAAATCTTATCTTTTTACTCAATTTGGGAATATAGATTTTGAGGTAGAACCTTCACAAAATTATGATTATTGTCTTTTTTAATCTGGAACAAAATATTATTCTATGAGAAAGAAAATTTTATTGAGAATTTAGATCTAAAACCACTTAAAATTCAAGTATCCTTGTTAATTATAGCCTGCAATTGCGGATTTAGAAAATTTAATTAAGCAATAGCCAAGTTATTGATTATTCATAATTAGAGACCTATAGAGTTTGGCTATTCCTGGTCTGAACATAACACAGATCAGGTGGAAATGACTCTGGAGTCTAATGAAAGTTTCTCTGAATATGAAATAAATGCATAATATAATCATTGTTTTTAACTAACATTTGAATTGATTAGTCTAATGAAGATTAAACTCGGAATGAGTTTGGGTCCGAGTGCTTGCACTGAATAACTAGCAATAAATCTAAAAAATACATGCCTTATGTCACTAATTACAGTAAATTAAGACATTAAAACATTACAGTTTTAAACATATTCTGCGCTTCATTTAGTTTATGAAATATGTTTTCTTTAGTCCTAATTATTCAAAAAATAATTTTCGCTTTGAATATGAAATTATTTAAACTAAACATTAATGATATTCATTGCAAACATTTCAGAAAACAGAGCAATACTTTAAAACAAAAATTTTGTTCAATAATTAGTCAGAGTTTTAATTAACTGAACGCAAAATTTGCGAAATTTGATTAACAGTCTATTAATTGAAAACTTCTATAAATTAATTGATTCTCTCGAGAATCTGATAAAGTATTTGAACTCAGTTTTAATTAAAATATCGGAAATGGAGTCAAACTCGGAAACAGTTTTACCAAAGGGTTCCGAAGAGGACACATTTGTTGTCAATTGTGACGTTTTGATCAAAATATTGTCATATTTGAAGGGCAGACAAGTCGTGTGTTTGGAAAGAGTTTCAAAACAATTCGGACAATGCGTTCGTTTTTTGATCGGTCGGTACAGTAGAGTTGCGATTGGAATCCAACCTTTCTTTCCAAACGCTGATTATATGCCGAAATCTGAATTTTTTCTTAAAGCAATCAATATTTGTCCAAGTTATTTGAATCAACAAGGAGAAAAAATTCTTAATTTAATCGAAAAGAAAGAAAGTATTGTCAAAATCGCCCAAAAGTTTAAGAAAACTCAAGTTTTAATAATTTGTGGCTTAAGTACAGATTTGGCCACAATTATTGACATATTCAATAGTTTTGATTCCGTCAATACAATATTCATGCATAATTATCAGTGGATTAATGAGGATGGTCGTTTTTTGCAATTCGGAGAAATGATGTCAGACAAAATAACAAGATTCTACTGCACTTCAGAAGATTTCATACCTTTGATCGAAAAATTATCTAAATTAACAAGCTTGGGCATTAATTTGAAAACAAAAAATGGGTTCTGGAAGCTTATTGAATGTCTGCCTCAAACTATAAAAACTCTTTTTTTTTGGCAAACAACATTCTCATTTTGGACAATCAAATGGCAGAGGCATTGGTTCAAAGCAATGCTAAATATGTGAATATTTTCAATATTTGTGGACTTGATTTCCATGTTTCGTATGAAGCGATTCAAGTAATAAATCAAAACATGTCTTTGACTTTGTTTTGTTACACGTCTTTCATCGAATCGTCAAAACAATGGCGAATATTAATAGAAATATCGAAAATACAGAAACAATTATTATGTCTACAATTCTGTACTCATATTATAAAAGACTGCCATTACATTGAAAACACACAGCCTTTTGCAAGTCTTGAAACACTCATTTTAGATTCAAGTTATATCAATTTGAATATATTCCTAAGAATATTAAATTTATGTCCAAAACTAAACACTTTACTATTGGTTAAGACGAAAGTGGTCTGTCCTTTGGATTTGCTACAAAGTGATTGCCGGACATGTTATCAACAATTATGTTATTCGATATCAAAAATGAATTCTTTGAAAATATTTGGCTTTTATTCAGAACACTTCGTCAACTCATTCCTTCAAACAGTAAATGATTTTGAAAATCTAAACGAAATACATTTAATTCGTGTCTTTAAAGACGATATTCTGGATTACAACCTCTTTTGCAAAGACTTCATCAAAGAGTTCATAAAAAATTATGAATCAAAAAGAAATAAATTATTCAAAATTCGATTATACAGAGATGCCATCATTTCCGATGACATAGAAATACCAAGATATATCGCAGTCAAACGAACTTTAAGTTACTGTTAGAAGAAAGCTTATTCGTTTAACTATCTTGTCAATATTTAATAAGAGATTTCTATTGTGAATAAAAACTTTTTTCAATCCTTTTTCTTCTAAAAATCATTAAAACAGAATACACTAAAAATTAAGATATTTTCAATAAATAAATTTAGCTCGAGTTATTAGCATTTGAAATGACCTGTACACTTGAATACAATTTTTGGTAAATTGATTGATTTTCTCGAGAATTTAATAAAGTTTGTGAATTGAAAGGTGATTGAAATTTTAATAAAATTAACTGAAAAAGAGTATTGGCTTTAGAATAGTATTGCATGGAATCAGTTGTCATGAATTGCGATGTTTTGATAATAATTCTGTCATATTTGAAGTTAACACAAATCATACGTTTGGAGAGAGTTTCGAAACAATTTGGACAATGCGTTGGATATTTGATCGGTCGGTGCACTAGTGTTGAGATCGGCACTGAAATTACATATCCTTTCATTGATTATATGCCAAAACGTGAATTCGTTTCCAAACCGATTAATATCTGTCGGAATTCATTGACTCAACAAAAAGAAGAATTTCTTGATTTGATCGAAAAGAAAGGAATTATTGTCAAAATCGCCCAAAGATTCAGAAACACTCAGTATTTGTCTTTTTGTGACTTTGAAACAGATTTTGCTTCAATTAGTGATATAATCAATAGCTGCGAGTATTTGAACACAATATTCATATGCAACTGTCAATTGATTAATCGAAGCCATCACTTCTTCACACAATTGGGAGAACTGTTGTCATCTAAAATAACCCGATTTCTATGTGACTGTCCCTCAGACTCAGAAAACTACATAACTTTAATCAAAAATTTGCCGAAATTAAAGAAATTGGTTATAGTTTTGAGAACAAAAGACGGATTTTTGAGACTTATTCAAAATTTGTCAAAAACTATAACATCACTGTCTGTGTCGAGTTACTCATCAATGGTTATGGACAGGCAAATGGCAGAGGCATTGGTTGAAAGCAATGCTAAAAATGTGGACATTTTGAACATTCGGTGTCTGAAAATAGGGTATGAAGTGATGAGAATAATAAATCAAAGGATGACTTTGACTTTATTTCGTTACTCGTCGTTCTCCCACACAAACCAATGGCAAACATTAGTAGAAATATCGAAAAAACAAAACAAGCTGTCATTTCTTGACCTCTGGAATCACGTTTTCCAAGACTATCATCACATCAATAAGACTCAGTATTTCCAAAGTCTGGAAACACTTTTATTGAACTCATGTGATATCAAATTAAATACATTCGAAAGTCTATTAGATTTATGTCCCAAACTAAAGACTCTATTAATGGTTAGGACGAAAGTCAAATGTTTATCTGATGGGACCAATTGCCGGACATGTTATCGATTATTATATCATTCGATGGCAGGAATTAAGTCTCTGAAAAGACTTGTTATATATTCAGAAGACTTTGTCGACTCGTTCTTTCAAACAGTAAATTATTTTAAAAATTTAAGTGAAGTACACTTGGTCCTTCTCAAAGACGACAATCTCATGGATTACAATCTCTTTTGTGAAGAGTTTGTCAAAAAATTTAAGGAAAATTACGAATCGATTGGACATAAATTATTCACAATTCGATTACACAGAGATGCCATCATTTCTGATGACATAGAAATACCAAGATACATCAAAATCAAACGAACTCTGGGCTATAATTAGGAAATCGATTTATCATTCTATTAAAAAAATGAGTTCTATAAATAACCAAGTTGATTAATAATATATTAAATTTTAGCAAAATTAAAACATTTTCTGATTCTTAAAAAAAATTGTTTAAAGAAATTGCAAAATATGAGAAAATAATTAAATTTTAGTCTTCTTTCAATTGAATTACTCCGGGAGTGATATATTGAATATTAAATACATATTTTGTGAAATAACTCTTTTATCAATTTGTTCTGAGTTTAGGGCTTTTATTAGAACTTTAATCAAATTTATTACAACTTTACCGCCAACAATAATGGACGGGTAAGATATTAATATCATTTCTGTTGCTGATTCAATTTCCAAAAACTAATTTTTTGCAAGTTGATTTAGAAGTATGTCTAGGATTAGTTTGTATTTTGATAAATTCTTTTTACAAAAAAAAAGATAAAAAATAATCAATTCTATAATAAATTAGAAATATCGACCATTTTTTATCCCACAAAAAAGTATCTCGGTAAAATAGTTTTAGACTTGAATTAACGAGTGTAATGTTGATAAAGATGTATTTGGAACAATTTAACTGAAAAATACAGAATTTGACATATTTTAAAGAGGTTGAAATTATTGTAAAATTGTTTGTATGATTTCTAAAGACCCCTAGGACTGAGTTAGGTCCGCAACACACACCCCATAATTTAAATAATATTTTTTGACCATGTATTGAAATTCTGAGCAGCAGCAAAGTTTTTCCATCTTTGCTAAATATGTTCAAAAGGTTTCCTTGCCAAATTCAATATATACCTTAGAATCAGATTTAATTCAATGTCTTAAATAACTAAGAGTATAATTAAATTTTGTTGATTTGAGAAATACTTCTAATTTATTTACTTTGTAACTTCAATTCTCGATTACTCTTTACTTAATCTTAAAAAGCTTATGACAAGCAGTGCCGGCAAAGTATAGTACTATTTATCTTTATCTCAGCTTTTTATATTATTTATCCAAAGATTTGTATAAAAAACTAATAGAAAAAAAACTAATATTAAAAATTAAATAAAATATGATTTGAGAAGAAAACAAGTTTTGAACACAGACTCAAATATTTACACAAAATAGTATTGGTTCTGGAACTCAAACCAAAGTATTAATATTATGATTGAAAAATGTTTTGAATTGTGGACCAAAAGATAAAAACAGTTCAAACAAAATGTTTTCATAGACAGACACAACTGAAAGAATGGAGAAATGAATTACTCGAATGAAGAGTTTATTTTCTGTTACCTTTAGATTGCAGTATAAAATACAAACACAAAATGTGCATAAAAAGAGTAAAGTCTTCTATTTATTTTTTTATCATTTTCTATTTATACGCCAACGTATAAGAGCACAGGAACTTCTCCAAGAATATGAAGAGTAAAGTTGATTCCCATCGGGTTATTTTCAATCAATGGTAGTGAAGCTAAACATTCAAATCATTTGGTGTCCGCTTTGGCACAACAACTGCGCCGATCTTTAATAAGTTATGTCTCAACTGAACCGTGAGATCAATTCAAAAATTAAGAAAACCTTTTTCTGAGTCAAACGCTTTGAATGAAGAAAACAGAGCAACAAAACAAATGGATAAACATTTTATTGAAATGAAAGAACATTTGAGAAGTTTTTTAGACTTGGATTGAGTTTTTCGATAATTCAATGACAAAAGAATTGAATTTCAATTAATTGTGAAACCATTCAAATGCAAGATTCTGTTTGAGAACATTCCAAGTATTCTGTCCTCAGAATTAATGTTTTAATTCATGTCAAGCAATGCCTTAATAAATACAACACTTGAATGACTCGAATACCTTTCAGAAGAGGAATTATATTAAGAATTTGCTATCTTTTTTCACCCTTATATCTGAAGTGTTAGTTCAATTTGAACTGATCTTGTTTTCAGTTCATAATTACAAGAACTCATTTGTCAGGAATTAAATTCAAAGATGAAGTCTCTTAAGAAAAGGTTTTAAAAAGAAGATTTGAATAGAAAAGTAGGAAAATAGAAAATAGGATTGGAAGTGAAAATTAAGAAACTGTTCAAAGGAAGTAGGGATGCAAAAAAGAAACAATCTCATTTTAGAGAGAAATATTTCTCAAAAAAATTACCTCTATGGGAGGTCCATATTTAACTTAAGAAGTACAATGTCGACGTTATACTTCCAACAAGAAAACTTTCAGATATATCCCAGACTTTCAGATAGAGCCCATCAAACTGAACTCAGAAATATCAAAATTACTTTTGTGTAACTTTTCTTAACTATGAAGTTTTGTTTAGCTAGGAGACGTTAAAATCAAAATACATAGGAAAGCAAGAAAAGCGAGAAAGATTTATATTAAATCTTACATGCTTTGGTGAAGATAGATTGCTAAATAGAATTTTGTATGTCTAATGATTCCAAAATTATTATGATTTTTCTATTATTAAAATTTGAAAATATTGTATGGGATCTACACTAACAAATATTTAATTTTGTTAAATAATATTTTTTGATGCACAATTTTGAAAATGTTTTGGAAATCATCTGTTTTTTTAAAAAATATTTTGTCAATGATAATTAGAAATAATTTTATTATCAATAATTTGACATTCTTTCTACAAGTGTGACTTGTTTTTGTTTTCACCATTTTCATGTTTACAAATCTAGCAATATACTACGTCATATATAGAATTACGCTTCATTTTTTGTGTGAATGGGAGGCCCATATATTAAACATTAATTACAGTATATCATCTCATGCTTAACGTTAAAGTGCAAATGTGTCCTCAATAAATCTTAGTTTACACAATATAATTTCTATTGTCATTGTAAATATTTTTTTCTTTTTATAATTTCTTCAAACGAGAAATATTTCTGACAAAGTTTCTTTTTGGCATCCCTAAGAGAAAGGCATGAAAATGTAGGGACAGATCATTTTATAAGTTATTTGATATGCATTGTTAATGGAGTTACGATTATTCTCTGTGTTGTAAAAGTGATTACCAGATCTGTCGAATGTGCGCTCCAGTAGTCAATAAAAAAATGAAGGCTTTCCAAATTTTTTTTATTAAAAAAAATTGGGCTCAAAGATAGAGTTGAAATCAAAGAAGCATTACATCCGAACAAAATTAATTCAATGAATCAATCCATCTGTTGTTAAAAACATATCAAAAAATCAACTGAAAAACTAGAATTTTATTGTTATTATTGACTGAATCGATCAATTTTTGGCCAAAAGAATAAATATATGAAATCATTATTTTTTTGAAATCATCTTATTTTCAGAGATTTTAAATTTTTTCAATGAATTTTTCAAAAAGTCTGGGATTTGCAACGAGAGAGGATTTGTGCTCTAATTAACTGAAAATCCAAAGCATTCATAATTCATGGATCAAAGTTTGAAAATTCTCTTCTAGCTCTTGGAATTAGATTCAGTAATTGAAAATTTAGTAATAATAATAATAATAATATTTGAAACTTGGAAATATGTTGCTAATAAATAATTGATTATTTCATTTCAAGTGAATCAACTTTAAAAGTGATTTAATAGAAAATCCAGGAAAATATCAAAAGTCTTATGAGTCGATCGAAAAATAAAAAAATATTTTCAAAACTTAAATTTCAAATTAATTTTGAAGTAGTTTTGGGAATCATTACGAAATGGAAAGGGAAAGAGGGAGTGGGGAGAGAGTCTTAAATCATCGCAAAGTAGGTCTCTTTTTCGTATTTTTGATGATATTCTTGAGATGGAATACATGAGCGGTCAGAATAGAGAAATGAAGGAATTATTTAATTCGACTTAAATCTAAACTCTTGGACGAAAAGCGACTTATTTTTAACGATCAATATATCGATCGATTATTTATTTCAAGAGACGTCTACTTATATTAGACTACTCTATGCGGGGATAAAACTGGTCTGACTCTGATGTGAGCCAATAGTGAAAAACGCATTTTTGCCACACTTTTAAAGTCTTTGTTGTGTCAGTCATTATATTTTCTTATTTCTTAACTATTGATTGTCAGACGTATCTGTTTTTTCTTAGTTTATCGGCTTTTCGGTGCTTTGTTAGGCGACACAACAACTCTTCCAAAACATGTGTGCAAAACATTCGCTACTCATGTTTAGTCAGCACAACATATTCGATAAGGAACACGATTGTGCTCTAACACAACTCACCAAAAGAACTGAGATGAATAATTTTGATGCATAATGAATCTCATATTTACTTTTTCCTAAACCAAATTCTTATTCACATATTCTTTTTCGCCAACTCTAACTCCATCCCGCTCCATTTTGAAATGAAGTTAGGGGCCTCAATTTGATTTTAATCTATTTTCGAAACTATATAGCATTGTAACAGGTGATTCCGACATAATTACTATTGAATTTTAGAATAGTTAAGATCCATCCCTTTGTCAAACTATTACTACAATTTTTTACTTAAATATAATTAAGCAAACCTTTTTAGTTTTAAATACGTTTACAGTTTTTAGATTCCCATAAGTCTATATAATTATGTTTAATTATAAGGAAATTCTCTTAGTAGTTATAAATATTTACAAAAGAATATAAAAGCCAATCCTACAATTAGTCAGTAGCTGGATGGAAAAAATTGATTTTTCAGGTTTTATAATAACTTTGTGATTAACTGTAAGTGAGGTAATTTGAAATCGCCTATTTAAACTTATTGTCAGTAACGTAATTAGTTCATTTATTGGCGATATATAAAGGCGTCTAATATATAATAGACATAAGTTTCATGGCATTCATTCCAACACCACTCGAGAGACGACTAATTCACAGTCATTCTTATCCATAATCATTAGGATATCAAATGTTAGGCAAATCTTGAGTTATCTATCTTTCCAATGAATTATTTTCGATAATTTAATTATTTCTGATTTATTTTCAATTACCAGAAGAAGATTACAGACATTCACAAAAGGCATTCAATTAGTCAACAAATAATTATTTGCGAACTCTAAAGGCATCACAAAATCAGAACATGAAATGAATTTCTGCTAAAAAGGCTTTCCCTAAAACTTCTTTTTAATGAAAACCATTTGTTTGGAACAGTTATTCAATTGAATAAATTGAAATCAAAATATGAAATATCTTTCCATTCAATGTATTCAAAGCAAAATTAATCTCTTTATCTGAGAATCTTAACTCTTTTTTTCATTCGTGAGATTAGTTTTTGAAATAAAATTCTAATTTAATTTCGGGAATAAAAATAAATTTAATTTTCAAAGTTCAAATTGAAAATAACAAAGAGATTATAAATATTTTTCAAAAATAATTAATTTGAAAATTTTTAGTTTTCTTTGAACATTGTTTTCCTATTTCGAAGTATTTGTTTTGTTTTAAAGCCTAAAACTGAAACGACTTTTCAATAGAAACATTGTTTTTAGTATTGATTTATTTTCAGTGATTTTTCAAAAAAAGTTTTTAGATTTATGGCGCACTTGGGATGAAATGGTTTGCATTCGTTAAGGACGAGAAGAAATCTGAATAATCTCTTTTTGTATCAAAAGAAAAAATGGTCGGAATAGACAATAATCTCCGATAAACTCCTACTTTAGTTCAAATCGATTGTCTTTTCTTTCCCCTCAAATGACACTTATTTGCAATGCTTTGCGATCACACAAAATAATTGGATATTTTTGACCCAAAATGAAAAACAAGTTCTAAAATAGAAGAACTTGCACAAAAATCAAAAAGCCTTAATGGAAATAATTGAAAGTTGAGAAAAATTAATTGAAATTTGGAGTAAAACAAAAACAATTTCTTGTTCACAAATCGATTGACAAAAGGCTAACAATCAAAAGTCTTATGAAATACTGTCATTAATTTTGAGCAAAACACTTGAGTTGACTCAACGTTTTGTACAAATAAAATGATTGCAATATTGTTGGTGTTATTCGTTATGTTGTTTCCAAAGGCAAAAAACAAATGGTAGAGAAAATACTGCAAATGAATTTATTTTCAAATATATTTAATTTACGAATCGATTACTGAAATAGTGTTTTATTCTTCACTACACACTAATGATACGGAAGTCGAAGCTATTGTCGAGATTTTTTTTCATTCGAGGAGAAAAGAGAGAAAATCACTTTTAGTGTAGATTCAAGACGTGAATTGACGGCTCAATAATAAATTTTGCTTTGAAAATGTCAAACATAACGATGAGCTTAATATTTTATTTAATCTTAGTCATTTGATTTGGATTTCATGCTTATTTAGTAATTCTAACCAAGATAATTGTTTTTTTCATATGTTTTTCATTTTTCAATATAATTGATCATTGATTAAAAGTTTTTATAAAATGAAAGAATGAAATTCTATCTAAGGATTGAAATTCATTGGATTTCGAATTTTTTGATTAATGATAGCATCGAAGAAAGGGAAATGTTGTGAGGAAATGCCAGTCTGTGAGTGACTTTCAAGCATTATCCAGGTTTAATGCCAGAGCCAATCAGTCAGGCCTAACGAGAAACGAGTTGTTGTTCTCTATACTCCTCTTTTTTATATTTTCAGATCAAAAGAATTGTAAATAATTGAAAAGATTTGTAGAAAAAATAGGATTCAATGAAAGAATTGATATTAAATTTTGATTATTTCTTTCACAATCATCTTATTATATGACTGAAAAAATAAATTCTATCTCCAACTCACGTAATTCAGGTTAAAGACCTATTAAAAGAATAGAATTTTGGAAGAAAAAGGTTCTGACAAGAATTTAATCAAATTCAAAGAATTTTAGTCATCTGTGAAATTGTAGTCATTTGAAGAGATAAAATGCTATCAATTATTTTAATTCAATTCAATTAAAGCAGATGTTTTAGTTTTGACATCACTTAAAAGTGAACATAAACTAAAACTTTAATTAATAAATAAAATGTGTTTACATTTCCTTTGAATTCAGTCTATTTTTGATTAAAAGTTTTTCTATCATTTCGTTTCATTGCATAATTGATGGCAAAAATACCGGCATTTAAGGTATTAGTCGACACTTCTTTTGAGAACACATTGCTTTTCATTATTCATTAAATATTTTTTGATCACTTATCCTTATAAAACCAATAGAGCTACCAATAGCTATTTAAATATCAAGTAAATATAAGAAAAATCAAGAAATCATTCATGTATATTACGATGCAGAAGAAATTAAATTGATCTCACAAAAAATATCCTAGCAATGCAATTTATATAATTCTCGAATAAGTTTAAAGCAAATAAAAATACCTTTCATTTGAAATTTATAAGCGCTTACAGTCAGTGCGATTGCGTAACATATACTCATCGAAAGAGCACTCAATTATAAGGAAAGGCATAGAAGAAAGAATTGAAAAAGGACTTTGAAGAGAGTGAAGACCAGGCATGACCAAGGTATACCTTTTTGAACAGTTTATCAAGAAAATATTTCAATTTATATAATAAAAAGTAAAGTAGAAATGAGTAAAAAAGGAGTTTAATTTAGACAAATATTTTATTTTATAGTTTTTTTCCTTTATTTGTAATCTGGTTTTTTTAAAATAAAGCTAGTCTGAACCTAGTTTAAATTAGTTTTAAATCCATTTAAGCCTTGAAGTGGATCTGGATACTTAACTAAAAGTAAATTATCAGCTTGATTTATTTCTTGGGACATTTCAAGTTGAGAATTTAAGTCATCACCTTGGTGATATTTGGCGAAATAAGTAAGCTCTAAATTAGTTTTTTTTAAATATATTTCAGACTTATGTGAAATTCCCAGAAGAGTTTTATATCAAAGCGCTGCCAACTTTCTTTGCCTGAAAAACTGTCTGACAAACTGAAGGCTTAATATATTTTCCAATTATTAGACAACAGAATATGGAGACCCAAATACAAACAAATTATGCGCTCAAATAAATTTTAGAAACAATTATTCGCTTATGTTTTATATCAAATTATTTTTTCCTTTACTTTTGTATTATTCAGATAACTGTCGTTCAAAGTAACTTGTTAGAAAGTTATAAAAAAATGAGACAGGATATATATGAATTTTTAAATAAATATTTCTAACATTTCCGACAGAATATCAAATTTAATTAAACTCAAAAACCTTTTATAGATTTTTATCAAAAATTCCAAATTTAATGGAAAGTGAAAATTCTTTTTCATTAACATAAATGGAATAATAAAATTACGGTTTAAACAAAAATGAATGTAAAATACATTTGATTCGGAAAATAGTTTGACACAAATCATAATCGGGTGAAAATTCACGCAAATTATTCTCTTCTCTTCAATTCGTTTGAATATGCTTAATTTTAATTTTTTTCTCCCAATAAACCAAATAAATGCTTAAATTTCTGGGTAAAAAATATGAAAAATGAATGAAATAATAAGTTATTCGATATTTTCTTGACTGAAAAGACGGAAAACGTCAACAATTTTCAGACAAATTAAGTCAAGAAAAGTCAAGTTCTTTAGAAAATAAATTACAAAAAATTATGGTTAAAATGTCAAAAATGGTTCAGTATATCAAACTGATCTAGCTGAATGATGAAAAAGCACAAGATTAATCTTATACCAGATTGTAATTTAAATTAAAGGGAGGAATTTATTGCTGCAACCTTGGTGCCTGTTGCTGCTTTCAATTTAAACAGTGTTTGCGTGATAAAAAATAAACATTAGTAGGAATTCATTAAATATTTCATCTTATTATATTGAAGAAAATCTGAGAAAATTTCATTTATCAGTCTGAGCGATGTCTTTTGCTCAGCTTTTTAATGTCAGTGCAGAAAAAAAAAATCAATTTTCCAAATGTAGTAAATTTTAATATTTGGGTCCAAAAAGAGCTCTATTTATATGTTGAGAGCAAAGAATGTCTGAGCAAATGGAGAATATATAGTGAGGACAGCATTGAGTGAAAAATTGAAATCACATTTCGGCGGATAATTTATGTGTTTAGCATTACTTTGATTTATTCACCATTTTTTGTCTTCAAGTTATTTTTGAATGCCTGATGAGTTTGACTTTGAATGTGAGGATAGCTTTGAGCAGAAATGTTCCACAACCAGCAAAATTTTCCAACAGAGACTCACATTTGTTAAGACAATGGCAAAGACATAAAATTGAAAATTATTATTATTATTCCAATTTGAGAGTATTCATTTGCCCTCAGAAGAAGCGGCTTCTAGCACAATTTATGGCTCCGTATTTTATTCTATACTAGTCTTCTGTCGGCGTCTCGTAATTGGTTTTTGTTGTTTTCCTATGAATTGTCCACAATTTATGATCTATTATTCATAGTTTGTTTCACTTATTTGTTGTCAAACACACAGAATATAAACAATAATATTCTGTGTGAGGAATAGTAGTCTTCCTTCTTAGAGCTGCACTAATTTTATGCTTGCATTGGCTGTTCGTTAACTTAATTGGATGTCACACCAAATTGTCGAGCAATTCGGTTGAAAAACATTTATATTTTTTGGACAACAGGTGCCTCACATTTAAGAGATAACAAATTGAAACATTAATTAGCAAGATATTTATTTTTTAAATGAAGCCGCTTATGCTTATTAAGAAATTAAATTATGTGCTCGTTTAACAAATTATGATGGAAAATGGAATTAAATAAAAGTAAGAAAGATAAAATTTCCAGTCGCTGGCTATGCTTCTTATTTAATTATAAGCAAGGCTAATAATTAAGTTTAAAATCCAGCATATGTCACTTTAACTTGAATGTTATCATAGACAATTTGGCCACTCCAAGTACTATATCATTCATTGTAATGCATGTTGAAGATGAAAACCGGATGAAAAAGTAAACTTAAATCGATTAAAAATTCATGCATTTTTGTCGCATTCAATCGAAAGTCATTGAAGTAAAATATTGTTGAAAATGTGTTTCTCCAATACTCTGTTTTAATACAGATTTTAATGGTTTTATTCAAATTGATTTGAATACGAAAAATATCAGATTTTCAAAAAATAGAATATGGATTTGTAAAAAGCTTTCAAAGTTTGGGAGAAATGTCGTTCACCAGCGCCGGCCGTTTTCACAACTGAATCATAAATCAAACAGAAATATGATATACGAATAATTCATGTCTCAAATGTGTCAGATTTTAGAGCGCTTTTATTTTTTTCGCTCAAAAGAAATGCTATTTTCAAGCGATAGGACTTTAATTTGACAGAAAAACTGATAGAATGGGTTCGAAATTCTTAAAGAAATAATAAAATAAAATAATTTGTCTCAAAGTGTTTTTCAATCACTATTTGAGTTCTTATTCAATATCAAGCAAGATCGTTTGGAAATTCCTCCAACAATCAGAATCCTAGCAACGAAATAATGACTTGATTGCTGATAATTTTAGACAATGTAGAGAATACTCTTGATATTTCTGTATTAGACTGGAGGTACTATGAAGTGATAAAAAAAATACCAGAAGTGCTTTCGTGTCTAGGGTATATTTTCTAATATAAGGTTTGTTCATGTAGATATTATCGGATAATATTCTCCAGAGTGCCCATAAAAACTACCCGTCCTGAATAATAGTTAGAAAAAAAAGTTAATTAAATCTATAATTTTCTAGCAAAAATAATTGCTGCAAAAAGTTGATTAGTTTGAAGATTTTTGTGTCTGATCTTGATTATTCAGCTGAGGATCGGCGGTGTTTAATGCTTGCAATTTTCAAATTCAAGTAAAGGAATTAATTGAAAGACTTAAGCTCTGATCAATTAATTTGTTTCACTACAGGAAAAGAGTTTCTATCCAGTGCTCGCTTAGGAATACCAATACTATTGGCTATACTTTGTGTTAATGAAATCTTTCTTATAATAAATATTAAGCCATTTGAGAGCCGCGTTCTTCTGCACAACAATTATTTGGGTCTTTATTGCCGGCCGTCTGTCAAAAATCTTTGATGTTTTTATGAGCCTATTATTGATGGAAAGCCATTTTAATTAATATCCATATAATAACTGAAATCGTTTTCAATCAAATGAATTCATTTTGGATTAATTGGGAGAATATATTGTGAGCCAAAAGTGATGGAGAAATAAGTCTTAAGGATTAATATCGGAGAAGAAAATCAAAGTAAACAGAACTTAATCTCAGAGTCGAACTCATGGCTCAGATTTAAACAAATAATAGAATTGAAACGAAAGATAGAGAGACAGAGGTCTGGCCTGATATGAGGGCTTCTCATCTTAGTTTGGTTTCATTCCGATAGCATCTAATAAGGCATTCTTTTTTCGTTTCATCCGACAACTAATCTCCACTTTTTTCAATAAAATCAAAGTAAGGGTGGGATCGGGTTTTACGGCACAACAAAATAATTAATTATACTTTGTTTCGGAACTGTTATGAAGGAGCATGTTCGTAAAGTACGTATGAAAATTTGTTCAAATTTTAGACACTCCCTCCCCCGTAATACACTCAATTAATTTTTTAGCAAAAGTACATGCGCTAGGTTCCTACTCCATTGCAACATTTTTTCAATTTAAATTTGACGGTAAACACAAATCTGTTAAGAGATTTATACAAACATTTGCTTTAAAGTTATTAATCAGATGCTGTGATTAAATTATTTTAATTTTCTTATCTCTAGTCAACCCATCCTTCAATTACAGGACTTTACCCTATTTTTTGTACATATAAAATCCACTTACACCTCACCCACTCATTCATCCTTTTTCATATACCTTTGGCTTGACCCCTCCCTCCCCTCGACTTCCTACGTACTTCACGCACTTCTCTAAACGTCAATATTTTGCCACTTATTTCATAATTGATTCATTCATTTTCACAAATCCTTTCTAATTATGGGAAAGCATATCTCGGCAGCTCAGGGCTTTTCTATCACAACAGGGTTTAACTTTAGACAAAATATCTTCCGATATAGAAACGGAATTTTCCAGTTTTTAATTGAGTTCCTGTTCAAAATTAAAGGGATGAGCAGATTCTTAATCTGATAAAGAATTTTACGAACCCTTTCCTCTTTTTCTACTTTCAAACGAGTAATTTATCATATTTTCCAATTAATTATAAAAACTATTTTCTTAATTAACTTTATTTTGAGTTCAACTAATTATTTGAACATTTTATTTGTCTAACTCTATTCAGAGCACAGCACAAAATCTAATTGAATTGCATTCAAAAAAAGGATTACTTTATTTTTGAGTTATTAATTAATTTTTTATACTTTTCCAAAAAAAAATGTAATTTGATTTTTCAGTAAAAAGTAGTTTATTTTGAAAAATATAAAAATATAATTGAATTTTGTTCAGACATAACGCCTAACCGTCTAATCGGCTGTACTTTTCTTGTTATGAATAATAAATAAAATATTTAATTTTTGGATAAAATTTGGGTTTTTTAAAAAAATAATCTGAAAACAAGTTATTAGGAAAGGCTTACTTCAATTATGGCTCTCATTATTATATTAGCTGAAGAATAACAAAAGGGATCAAAAATAAATTTTAATCTCTTTAGGAAACAAAAATGACTTAATAATGATTGCTTTGAGTCCAATCAAAAGCATCAGTAGTTTAGGGCTATTCAGTGCTGCCAATGGTATGGCTTTGCCGCTAAAGATGAAGAACTGCAGCTGCACTGGACTACAATATGTTGGAAGATTAGGCGATGGCTATTTTGTTGTGCTGTGCTTCTCTTGTGGTGTTCACTCATTTAGTTTTAAATCTGTTTTCACCGCTACTTGTGCTGACCTTTTATTTTATATGACTCCAAACGAGAAGCAATTTCTGGAAATCGTATAACAATTTTAGATTTGGTTTGACTCGAGTAAAGAACCATCACATGCATATAAAGGCGACTAATGTCTACTAAATGGCTATTATGAGGCCATAACAAAGTCTATAGAGCGCTGGTATGTGTCAGACCAGCGAACAGTTGGCAAAAAAGGAGAAAGAAAATGAATAACGTATTGGAACCGATACCGGAAAGACTCTTTGAATTACGAGTAGAATAATTGCAATCAATTCACATTTGGATAACGAGCCTCACTATCAGCCACAGCACCACCGCTATGAAGGCCTACCGCACAACACAAACGTACAATATTTCCTTTGAATCGATGCCCTCATCAAAGAATTACTCAATGAAATTATATTTAAAATTCTGAGCAAACATTGAATCCACAAAATTATTCACAAAAAAGAGTTTCTGTTTAATTTAATCTAATTAATTCATGTTTTATTGACAAGATTTATTTTCTTTTAGAAATATCCATTCAGTTAGTAAACGATTTTCGGTAAAATTAAAAGAATATTTTAATTTATTAAATTGAAATTCAAAGCAAAACTATTTACTAATGGTATTTACTTTTGGGAATTGCATTCAAACATTTTCATCGAAGAAAACCTTATTTTCTTCAGAGCTCTCATTTATAACTATTAAGCGATAAAAAACAAATAAATTCTTAATAAATATATTAAAATCCATCAAATTTTGAGACAATAAAGTCATGGAATTAATATTTGAAGTGAAATTTCGAAATCTTAATTAATATTCATTACTTGAATTAATTTAGCGGAAAGAAAACACATTAAACAAAACAATAATTCAAACTCTGAAGAAATATATTTAGTTTGAAAAGAGATGTGAATAATAGAGAACTTATGAAACGTTAAAATTCAGACTGAAATTAATGTCACAAAAGATGATGAAATAATTATCAAAAAGTTTGGTCAAAAGACGAAAAATGAAAACTTTTGATTGAATTCGGAAATGAATTCTGAAAAGTTATGAATGAATAAAGAAATAAATTGAATTTTATTTCTCATTTTAGACGCGATTCCTATTTTCCAGACATTTCTTTAGAAAATTCTTTGGTTCACTGGATATCGATTTTTTAGAATATCTTTCGTTAATTAAATCTGTTATAAAAGAGAAAATCTCATTACAACCACTTTTAACATCCATTTCAGAGTCCATTCGCAGGATATTTGAAATCAAAGTATCACTACATTAGAGGAAAGACCTTTCATTTGGTGGCCAATATTTTCCGCAAAATTGATATAAATTGTTGTAATTGTCTTCAAGTAATTGTCTTCGAAAAAAGAGGCAAATCATCTGAAATTGTTTTTCAGTTCTCCAAAAGTAAATTGTTTACAAAAACTTTCCAGATAAATAAAATCTAAACTAAGAACAAGCAATAATATCTGTATACACTTAATAACATTTTTCAATTCAAATTTTACTTTTCAACAAAATTTATTTATTTACTCTATCAATAACTTTTTTCGAAAATCACCTTGGAAACAAAAAAATTAGCATCTTGAAAGGGCAAGAAAAAGAAGATAAACAAGTTAAAAATTTTAATTTAGACCTCTTTTGGGACCTGAAGTCCATGAAGTCTATGACTGTCTGCACTCGCTTTTAATAAATAGAATTTTAAAATTTCATTTTTATTTCTCGCAAGAAATCATGAATTTTTGTAGATTTTATTCATTTGAAAAACGAATTCAAGTCTTTCATCGGTTCACGTCTGAGATTTGAATACATAAATATTTAATGATTTACTCATTTTGAGGTTTTCCTATCGCACCGCATATTTTGAGTGATTTATTATACAGTTTTGTATACCAAAAAACAATAATTTAGAATCAATTAATGAGAAAAGGCTTGCATTTCCTAAATAATCGTTGCATTTGTAAATTAAGGGATGGGTTATAATCGGTTGACTCAAGTATCCAAAAAAGCCAATACATCAGAAGTATTGCAATTAAGTAAAGAGTAGCCCAAGAATTAATAAAAAAGACAAATTATTCATTAGAATAATAGAGAAGTGATCCGAACCAATGACACAAAACGTCGAGTCCACTAATTGAATGTCAGTTCTGATTGTTTGGTCTTTATTTTGAACCGAGTCGTGTCAGACATAACTTATTAGATGAAAGGACATAAAAACTCATTGACTTAAGAAATTCAGTATTATTTGCAAGTCCTGTCCCTCAGAGTTCCAGTGTTTAGAGGCTAAGTCTAACCTAACCATTAGCTTACATTAGGACCATATGGACTAACTGTCATAAATGTTGGCCATAAATGCATAAGAAAGGAATTAATCAGTACTTGTTATTATATACAATGAACGTGTGCTCCGATAATCTGCTGGTCGTATGGGTTGTCATTCACTCACTTTTACAGTTAAGCAAACATTAAACCATCAAAAGACAAAAGAAGTACTGTTTTAAGTGAACTGAAGTCTCGTTTAAATTCATATTCTCACGAATTTTTTAGACTTTTTTTCTTTAAAACTATTTTTTTGCTGAAAAAATTCTTTAAACAAAAAAAAAGACTTAATTTATAATTATATAAAAATTGATTTTCACTGACATTTTGGATGAAAATATCGATTGAATTTTCAGCAATTTCTTAGTCTTAAAACTCTTTAGTGAATGTGAAATGAGATGTTTTGAAACGAAGTTTTTGATTAAAAAGACTCTTAGAAAATATCAGTTTAGACTAGTTTAATTCACTTCAAACGGAATCTTGTGCTTAAAATTATTAATTTTTGTTATTTCAAAATCATTGGAATAAATACTCAAAATAATAACTTAAACTTAAATAAAGCACTTAATGTTGAATATGATAATTATATTAAATATTTTTCTGAAGTATTTTCACACAAATGTCTCTTTCATTGAATACAAACTCAATAATTATGATAATAGTATTGATATATTCTCTAAGGAAAGGAATTTCATTATAATTAAAATTTAATGGAAAACGACTAAAATTAAGAGAGAAATAAAATTTATTTTCTTAAAAGAATTTCATTTCGACACCAATTTTTCAAATTCATATTTTTAGATTTTATTGATTGAGTAAAAAATAATCAGGCTGACATTCCTGAATATTCAGAATTATAGCAAACATAAAATAACTAAATCAACGGTTATTTTAGTGAAAAGCAAGCACATTCTAACTTAATGACAAAAATTAAAGTCAAAACAGCATATCATAGGACTAAATGATGCAAAAGATATGATTAAACCCTAATTTAGTGCCAAATATTATACACTTTTGATTCGGTTGAATACGAAAATGAGTCTAATTTGAAATGTCATGAGTTCTGACTCGAGTGCTATTTTACGGAACAGATCTGACGTATGATAGCATCGATTAAAAGTTTGTCAACATATTTGAAGATCTGTCTGAAGTGAAACAGCGATAAACTTGCAAAAGGCATCAAAAGAGAGAATACATAAAATGTATTTTTGTGCACAACTATAATAATACAGAGATTTTGAGCAGAAATATACACAATATATAAAAGTTATGGCATAAAAAAAAGTGAAGGCATTTGTTATACGCGAGATATTATTTTCATTTGCAGACTATTATTTGCAGCCATTGTTTATCTCTAATCTAAATGATTCGTCTCTTTTTCTTTCTCAGCACTTATATTAACAGCTGATAGTCTGAGCACTGAATGGGTGCTAAAGAGATACTTTTCATTAGTGGCAGAAGAAGAGTAGTCGAGTTTAAGAGTAATGGTTATGAAAACGGCGACATTCGGTTTCGGCTCTGGTATATTTCAAGGCATTTGTGAATCTAATGTATAGGGCCTTTCATTGAAAGCCTGGGGCCTACAGTTTTACGTTACATAACATGACTTATATCGAGAAGTGTTGGAAAAAGAAGAAAAAATAGGAATAATAGGAGTAAAGTGTGTGTAAAAAACGCTATTCAAAGGGACAGTGACTGTAAGCTTCGCTGCGATTACTTTTTAAGATCTGTGATAATAGTTGTCTCGTATGGCATATCCATAGCTGGTGTATGAGTCTGAACCCCGAATTGGTTGTTATAAATTTGTTGAATCACTCGAATCACAACACAATTTCATTTTATAACAGAATACATGTAAAAGAAGTCGAAACACATAAAAAAGGGACACAAGTATTGCACTATCGATACAATGGTTATATAAAATGTTGCATTCGTTCACCAAATCTGTTCTCAGATAAAGACTGTGAAGGAGAGGAAAATAAGAAAAGACCTAAAAAGTAGTTTTTCGGTGATTTCATATAATCGGGTAGTTTTTTGCCGCAATTTTCCATCTCTTACTGACAAATATTTTCGCTGATTCTCTCTCTGCCAACAAAATAAGTGCAAAAAATAGGAAGAAAACTATAATAAAAGTGTTGAGACCACATACAGAGTGGAGAGGGAGAGAGAGAGAGGGGGAGAGAGAGGGAGAGAGAGAGAGAGAGAGAGAGAGAGAAAAGAGGGGGAGAGAGAGGGAAGAGATTGAATATT
>JAQIWP010000054.1:0-49067 GCA_034695525.1 Euzetes globulus
TAAGAGGACTAACTTATGAGGGATTTAGAAGTAAACTGCCGTCTCATCAGAGCTCTGGTCTGAAGTGTGTCCGAAGAAGAGCGCCTGTTCCGCGTCCAGCCGTTGTCTGTCGACCTCTAATGTAATTCGTGCCAAAAGTGCGTCGATTTGTTCCCTAAGACTAACTAATGGTGCGTACGATTCGCTGCTGAGGCCATCCGTGGCCAAAGTTGACACCAAAGACATCGCTATTGTATTGAACAACACATTCAAACATTAATCAAATGAATGTCAAACAAAAAAACAATTTTAAATCAATTGATGGACAAAAAGATGGAAACCTTTGTCAAAGAAGGTGACCTCTCGGGCAGCAGAGGACAAGTGGTCGTGTTCTCCGATATCACTGACAACATTCCATTCGTACTGATCTTTAATACCTGGAAAAGAACAAAAACATTGAATGATTGTAACAATTGAGGGCCAAAAGGGGACAGACCTCTCATGTTGGCCAAAACAGTGCGCTTTTCATCCATCAGTTGTTTGATTTTAGAATCAATTTCGGCAATTCTTTGTTCGGGTGACTGAACGGCCAGCGCCTCGAAGTTCGGTTCCGTAGATATTGTGACCCGAGTCGGTGATATGAGCTCAGGCGGTCCGCACTCATCTTCCCGGACGTAACGAATGACACCTTCGACTCTGGACTGTTTCGGGGTCTGCTGTGACATCTGCGGCGAAGTGTCCACTTTGGGTGAGAGCTCTTCAATCACATTATTACTATCGTTATTAATATTTTGTTCGTCAGTTATAGGGCTGGCAATGGGTTCCTCCCCTTCCGGTTTAAGCTCTTCTTTCTCGACATCCGTGTCTTCATTATCTTTGGATTTGGAGTCGTCATCAGTGCTGGGCTGAGACGTCAAGTCCTTCAATTTGGTAATAGTTTGCTGTGGTTTCGAGAGATTGAAAGAGGCGGTGGTCGCGGATATGTAGTCCTGCCATTGCCTCCTTTCTTTAGGAGTGGGAGCCGTAAACTCATAGAACACGTCCTGATCCTTAGATATCAAGAAGAAGGCGGTCTGATCTGTGGCCACATCTCTAGTGAAGAGGTCGTGCAATAAGACGATAGGCGAGTGGTGTGTCTTATTATTAGTGGGGTTAGTGTCCAACTGTTTGATGGTCTTCGTCGCCGGATTTGTGTGGTATTTAAGTGTAAACTTGTCGCTCGAATCGCGCGCTAATATCACTAGTATTTTGTCGGTCAGCACCAGAAGAACGTCGACGCACTTCTGTTTGGTTATCCGCCACGTCAGGGCCCCCTCGTGTACCAGTGTGTGGTCAGTCAGGTTCAGGATCAGGTTCTGTATCCTCTCTGTTTTGCGAGTTATCTCTTTAAGTCTCTGCTCTGACTCTGCCCTTCGCGTCGCCTCATTCACAACAGACCCGATCTCTCGACAGCGGGTCAGGGCTCTGGCGACCAGAGTGTACTCGATTGAATCGGAGGGCGTGGCGTGAAGTAGTCGGTCCAATAAGAGCTGATATCTGAGTGGTCGCTGAAAAACTGTTCCCAAATGGTCTTCCAGTCCGAGCCTCGCGAGCGGGTCGTCAGGAATGGTTTTTGTTCGAAGTTCGGGGTCGAGAAAGTTCTTCAGTTTTGAATCCTTTTTGCGGGCCCTCCAGGTGTCCAAACCGCCCATCTTTTGCTTTGCACAGAAATGGGAGGCCTCCGCCTCCAGCTGTTGACCTAATGGTCCGCAGAAGATATCACAGAGTGACTGTTCCAATGACTTGTTTGGTGTTCTCATCGCTCTTAAGATCTCTTTGTGGACATCCCTCAACCTTTTGACATTACAGAAGACGACCTCTAAGTCGGACTCCGGTAATAGCCTTTCCTTTGCCAGTGGTTTATAGAAGACTTGATTGATAAACTTGAGGACAACGACATGCCGTTTCTCTGACTCAAGGATCTCGTTCTGAATCTGTTTGCGCTTCTCTGATGGCGGCCGAGGAGGCAGTGGTGGGGGTGTGTCCTCATCCATGGTCTGCTGATGCTGTATGACTGTGGGGGTATTGGCAGAGGCGCCGCCGCTGTGCGGCTGAGCATCACTTTGACTCTGGTCCTCATCTTCGTCATCAGATGAAGACAATTGCCAATTATCTGGTGATGTAGTCGTCGGCGATCCAGATATGTCTGGAGTCAGGTTCGAGTCTGTACTCACTGAAGTCCCGGCCAGAGTTGAGTTGGATGTGGTCAGCGCCGGATCACTGCGTTTGCGATATGAGGGAACGGTTTTGCGCTAAAAACACACAATAAATATAATGAAAGTAACCGTAAAAACAATTTGCGACTAAAATACAGGAAAGTAAAAAAATGTTGTTTTAATGGTGCAATTCGGGCACAGAATAACAATAATAACAAATTGGTTTGTCAGCGGGTAATGCTAATTACGTTCAGCCTCATTGGATCGCGTGCTGAGCGAGTGCCATAGCGACGCAAATCCGATAAATTACTACTCATTAGTTGAATGCCAACGACCCAAATGTGTGCACCGTTTGGACCCACACAGTGATGGCCATACATTAAATCAGTGGCCAACCAAAAGGAAAAGCCCCACTCATTTCATAAATCATTTAACAAGATCAAAATTGAAACTATCATTCAAATAAATGGAAAATTACTGTTAAAATTTGAGCTCAACTAATAAAGACATAACAAGACATTCCCCTCTCTATGTATCCCTGGGCTGACATCACATAATCGGCACATAATCGATAAGAATTACATTAAGAGTTAATAGGAATTACTTCTGTAGTAATGAAATATATTTGCAATTAAAAGCCATTAAGGGTTTGGCAGTAAATTAAATGCAAATCTATTGAGTGACAGAAGGTCTTACCCGTTGCCTGAATGACTCGGAGCGCGTAATTGTGTTGGGAGGCGTCGGTGTCGTCGAGTTGGCGGTACTGGTGCTGTCCGCTCCTAACGAAGGCTGTGATTTGACTCCAGGTCTGCGCAAATTTGTAAAACAAATCCAATTAAAATTAAAAACTAATTATAGATTTCGTCTGAAAAGTGGATTAAATGGGATTCAGGGCTCGGATTAAGTCATTTGAGTGAAACAAATGGCAATTAAATGCAAATTCTGATGCAATCAAATGATGGTAACGGTTAAGGGAAGAGTTTGGGCGCAATGCAAGACTGCTTAGTATGTGCTGTGCAACTGGTCTGTTGACTTACATGGGAGGGTCATCGTCATCATCGGAGGAAGAGGTGGACGATGAGATGAGTGGCGGCGCGTGTGAGTCGTGATTCGGCGCAACAGTCTTTTTGATCATATCGATTAGGGTATATCTGTCTGAGTTCCAGCGCCGGTTCTTCTTCACTGCCCGCACAGACGGAGTCGTATTGCTTGACTGGTTGTCCGACTGCGGCCCCGGACAAGGACTGTTAGCCGCAGCGTTCTTCATACACCAATTGTGGACATACATCTGACAGTGGGCACAGGTCAGGCCGAATGTGCCCCAAACCGGACACATACAGCCCGAACAGTAGATCGGTTTCATTATGTCGTTTGTGGCACAGAAGTGATGACCCGCTTCGTTGAGACCAGGACTTTGGTTGCGGTTGGGACAGGACACCGCCCTCTTGTGCTTCTTATTCGAGTCCATCGACAGCTTTAGCACCGGATTAGTAGGTGGACAACTGGTTGTATCATTCGGCCAGAAGAGGAGGTGCTTCGATGGACAGGCAAACACAAAGTGACCAATGGTCAAGAGGATGGTCACCAATGCCAGAGTGGAGGCATTGTTGACGTGTGCCTGCGCTAGAAGTGCGTCGACCGCCTGTTCCAGACTAGCGGTCGACTCGTTCAGCACCAGTTGAATAGTTGCCTGCAACTCATCCCTTGCCGTCTGCATAACAGGTGGGGCCAGACCTATGTTGACAGAACTCCGCCATTTGTCCAACTGTTCCCTAATTATCTCTTTTGTCTTATCGAAGAACGGCTCAAATAGTGTTTCCAGTGATGACTGCGTCGACTCAAGTGTTTCGGCGAACTTATCCAACGAATGGGAGGGAAAGTCGTTGAAAGTGAGTGGCGAGTCCTTCATGAGCCAGGTAGAGGCGATCTGCCAGGCCAACCGCTGCACCGACTGACGACTTGCCATCGGCGTCGAGGCCAGAGTTGGGAACACATGTCCCGCCATTGTATAGAATAGTAGTGCATGTGGTGGCAGGCCCTGAGTGAGGAGCCACCTGGTCATCTGCAGACAATGGCCGTGAAGGCCATCCACAGTTTTGGGGATATCACTGATTTCCGGGTAATTACCCTTTGAATTGCTAATCAAACTGCTATTCCGTCGACTATTCGTATTATTATTAGTGAAGTCGTCGTTCTCTTCGTCCGACTCCATAGTCATAATCGGGGCTCTGGTGTCGTACTGTCCAAAGCTGTGCGACTTCTTTGCATTGGCGTTGGCGCCGACTATCGTCGGATCGTTCGACGCGCCTGACGTCAGATTTTCGGCGGACATAGACGTATGTCTGTGTCGGGTAACATCGAAAGTCATTTTCTCGATCTCCTTCTGCAAGTTATTAATGGTTTTGTTGGTCTTCTCGATCTCCTTCAGGTTCCTCTTAGGGTTGGCCTTCAAACTGTTCAGATGTTCCTTCTGTTTGTCAATCATTTCCTTAATCTGAAGCACTTTGTTCTCGTCGTAGGCCTGTTGTGTACTTTCAGAGGCCGGTTTCGGACCAGTTATCTCAATCGATTTGGGGGTCATATTGGCTGAGGGCGGGGGCGTCTTCAGGCCCAACAGAGTCAGTCCGACATAAGAGCCACAGCTCTGAATCATTCTGACCACTTCACCATGATGGTGATGGGTGACAAGAGTTCCCGACACTTTGATTATCTTATCACCCGGTCTGACACCGGCTCTCCAGGCGGCTCCTCCTATAACACAAGTAAATCAGAGCCAATTAGACCAACCATTTCAATGCCAATCAATAAAACAGATTTTCTTTTGTTTTTGTTTTCAGAGAAAAATCAATAAATGACTGAATGAAAGGAAAGGCTAAGAAAACAGTGTCTGAAAAATAGTCTGAGCTCTGACTGCAACAAAAGTATTGATTATTAATTTTTTTGCCCAAAAAATCGGCCAAAAAATAACGTTTTAAGGCATACCTTCTCTGACGCTCTCCACAAATACTGGCGACTCTCCGCTCACCCGAAGACCATAACCTCTTTCATCCTTTTGGATAATAACACACCTTTTGGTCAACTGATTCAAAGGTAACGACAGCGAAGACACCAATGGACTGCAGAGGAAGACATCAAAAGGTTAATTAGGAAAAAGAAATCAATTAAATGACTGCATAGTATTTCTGGTAATTTGATTAAAGACTAGTCTATCGTTAAGAACAGATCAACTCTTCAGATAAGGCGAGCTATACATTAGGCCAGAGATAAGGGACATACTCTTCGTTGAGTCCATTGTTGGCCATATTCGGCGAATTGTTTATGTAATTAGTATTCAATTCTCTCATAGTTAACATGGCATTAATGATGGCATTTTAGTCACATTCAGGATATTTTTTTGGGCAAAAAAATACTAATCTGTTGTTTATCTTCAGATTTACGTCAATTGAATGCAAACATAAAACCAAAGAAAATGTCATTCATTTAAATGGATGTGAAATAAAAGTAACTTTTTTTATAATAAAAAAAAACTTTTTATCAGTTTTTATGCGAAAATGTGACGAAAAAAATAATAAAAAAATGTTTTTTATGTCAAAGCATTTACTGGTCTTTAAAATCTCAGTTAAAAACAATTAAGAGCACAGAGAGAGAGAAAAAATGCGAATATAATCACAAAATCAGTGAAAATGACTTCAAAATATATTTGTTTCACAACTGATTAGTAATATTCACATTGAAATCAGCAAACAATTGATTAAAAGGCACTAAAACTCTGCACCAAAAATATATTATTGATTTGAGTGAAGACAAAAATAATACAATTATTATATAATACGATTTGATTCACTAGTTTTCGTCTGACAGCAAAAATATTAATACTTTTTTTACGTTTGATATCTTGTGTTCAAAATAAAACCATTCAATTAAATGTCAATTAAATAATGACTTTAACAACAAATCTAAGCATTCATTTACACTAAACAACAATAACAGCGAAGAAAAATATAGTCGTCTCTGAAATAATATCGTTATTATTATTGTCGATGATTTTCATCACTCATTTCTGTTCACAAACAAATCGATTGGGTCTCAGATTTTCCGACCGATTACTAATTTAATTACTAATTAACTAATTGTCCGAATGATAGCCGAATAGAGAAATATTTTAATTAAAATCACGAAACAAGTGATGATTTAATGAGTGATTTGTTGTTAAATAGCAAAATGGAGGCTAACGTTAAGCCAACAGTCAGTCAGCGTTTGCATTGAGTTTCCCCTAAAACCTATTGCGAGACTCGACTCCAGACTCTACTCCGAAAACTGTAATCTTTTTTTTGTTTATTATTTTCGTGCAAAACGTATAATACGTTTAGCAATAGTGCTGTCACTCCTTTGCTTCTCAATACGGCTCCACAATCACTGCAATTCTTTCACAAACAACGGCCACTCCCATCCACCACCACTTTATCCCAGTTATAATCAACTCAAATATAACAAAACCTGGGTACAACCGACTTTCCCTGGTTCCTACGTAAAATTTATGTTTCTCAATGGAGAATTGCTAGTTAATATTTGAAAACTTCCAGCCTAGTAGAATATATTTCTAAAGAACAGGGTTGTTGTTAAATGGCTGGTCCTGTATTTATCAATTGTTGAAGTGGTGCCCCCCTTGGCGTTAGTTATGGTAGGAATGCGCTGATGTCAGCCGTTTAACAAACTTTTGTAATCAAAGGCTTAATTTAAATGCAAAGAAAACACGTTTTTATTTTGTTTGGATTTTAAAGCTTAACGTCTGAAATGTCGGTCCCACAGAAGTCCCGCTTCGAAGTGGTTGAGCTGACAAACGGTGGTGAATGTGCTATTGTCTCATTCAAAGACGAAGACCACACTTTAGCCAACGCTTTGAGGTTTGCCATCAAATTGGTTTGAATTCCGGATCTGATTGAATCAAATTTAAAGGTATATAATAGTTAAGAACAAAGACGTGAAGTTCTGCGGATATTCCATTCCTCACCCGAACGACAACATATGTCTGATGCAAATACAGATGACATCGGGTCTGATGGCCACCAATGCTCTCGAGAAGGGATTCCGTGATCTCATGGATTCGTGTCAACACATCAAACAATTATTTAACAAAAAATACGAAGAATTCAATAAAAGTCAGTCAAATGATTGATACAAAAAAAATTTAATCAATAGATTTCAACGAAAATTTTATGTAAATAATCAACAAATTCATGTAAATCAACATTTTTATACGATCTTGGTCATTTAAATAATTCAATTAATAATAAGGACAAATGAACTGCAATTGTTTAGAAGTCAAGGGTCGAGAAGTTCAGTCAGAGGTCTTGTCGTTTGATTGGCTGAACAGTCTGTGACCAAAAATTTGTGTGTTTTCTTGGATTTCAAGCTTTACGGAACAGATAAACAGATTTGCCATAAAAAGAGGCCATCAAAACAGTTTTCATGTCTGAGTCACAGTTTAGGCCATAAATCAGATGCTTTTCATCGGAATAGGAACCTAAAGGATCCAATGTTTCGACAAGTTTAGTGTCGACCACTATGTGGGCCCCCGAATACATTCCCGACACAAGAAGAGTCTTCTCGCAGCTGTTCCTCAAAATGATTCGCCAGATTCCGCTCTCAGGGATATGCAGTTTATGCTTAAGAATTACTTCGACTCTTCCGCTCAGGTATTCAATGGTATAAAATCGGATGAACTCATCATAAGAGCCGACCATAAGTGACATTGAATTTTCTGAAGCAAAATCTGATCCAAAACTGGTCACACCGGCGGTCGAGTCCTTATTCGTGTGAATCGGCTTCAAGTTTGACAGCAGTTCTTCGCTCAAGTCGTCGAAGCAATAGATTCTCATTAGAGAGTCATCGGATCCAACAAACAGAAGATAATTATCACAGAATCGATGATAAAATAGTGTCCAAATGGGTTCAGAAAACTTAGTCACAGATAACTGTTCCGTTGTGTCATCGGATAAGTTGATGGCAATTAATTTTCCCTCAGAATTGCCGACAATCGCCAAACACTTATTGATTGTCGTCAGACACGTCAGGAGTGAAGAATTGGTTGAATACCTTCTGATTGTATGTAATTTGTTAAAGACATCTTTGGAATAAATAGCGACAAAGCCGTTAGAATGGGCCACAATTAGCCGGTCCTCATCCCGATCGCCATTGTATTGAATGATTAGATCAAAGACACCGCCATCGAAGCACTCATACTCTTCCATCAGTTCGTTGGTTCTTGAGATGAGTAAGAGATTCCCCAAACGGTTGTTCACTCGTTTTCGGATCTCTTCGGAAGTTTGACAGTTGTTCTCATCGATTAACTGATAGGTTCCGCAAATGAAGAGCTCATATTTGGAAGAATATTCAATGACTGACGGATTGTATTTGGTTTGGATTTTGTTGACGTTTTCAAAGACCATATTTCCGTCCAATGAATGAGAAAATTAAAAAACAATTTGTTTACAAAAAACATGTGATTCTCATAAAAAAAGTTTTGGTTTGAAAAGTATTTTAATTTCCAACCAATAGATGGCTACAAATGAATGACTCGTTTTGTGTGCGTTTTGTTTGTGTTTGCGTTAAGTCAGTGAAACACAATTTCATTGACTATTTTGGTCTTTGAATTGGCCATTGATTTCTTTGGATCTAAATTTCATTTCAAACGATGGAAGTGTCCAATAAAAAGGCTGATCGGTTAAAGAGATTGCGGGAATTGCACGCAAAGAGGGTAAGCAGAATAATTTCAATTGTGTTTTATTTAAGGTTTTGCAAAATTAAGGTTTTTATTTTTGAGTCATATTTCAAACTATCGTTTTATCCATTTAAACCTTGATTTGATAAAACTTTATTTTTTAAACATTGAATCATTAATTATTTCTTTTTGTGGTAATATTTCAGAGCGAAGCGAGTCGTCTGAATCATAAAGAAGTGGTCGAAGAGAATAAGAGACAACAATTGCCGCCTAATTGGGAGAAACGACAACAGGTGGCCGAATATAAGCTTAACGAAGAGGTGGCCAAACAGGCGGCCAAAGAAACGGGTGAAGACTATGAGAGGAAGAAAATGATGGACATTCAGGCGGACGACTCGGAGCGCTGGCACCGGAAGCGTGATTCCAAACACAATCCGGACCCGGGTTTCAGTGACTACGAGGCGGCCACCGCTCGACAGTACAACCGACTAACCAAACAAATGAAACCAGACTTTGATGAATACCAGAAGAATAAAGAAAAGTTGGGCGAAGACCTGTTCTACGCCAATCAGAACAGTCTGATTCATAACACCCACAAAGACTCAAAGCAAGCCATCGATCGTATGGTCGAAGACTTGAATAAACAGATCGATAAGAGATCTAAATATAGCCGCAGAAGACGTTTCGATGACGACGCAGACATCGATTACATCAATGAAAGGAATATGAAATTCAATAAGAAATTGGACCGATTTTATGGTCAGTACACACAGGAGATCAAACAGAATCTGGAACGGGGAACAGCCGTCTAACCGGCCATCAGCTCTGGCTGTCGGGCCTGTGGCCGACGTGACTGTCCTTTTCGGACCAATTATTTCATTAAATAAAAAGCATTACATTTATCTTCGGAACAATTTTCTGTCAAATTTGTTCTCATTTTCTCTTTTAATTCAATAAATGTTTTATTAATCCAATAAAGTATTCCTTATTTATGGCTTTTATTCCAGTGATGGGCAGACAATATGTCAAAGTTTATTTATTACATTAAGTATCTTCTTGCTTATTCTAGTGTATAATTTATATTGACAGGGTTGCACAAGCTAGATCACAGGGGGGAGTTGGGGATTGGGGGGGGCAGTTATCCATTAAGTTGATGCGAAATTATAAACAGGATCTTTTTAAATGAATTTTCTTACACAATTTTCGGGTAAAAAAGTACCCCGAATATGCCAAAAATGTGTGGTCTACATCTATTTGAAGATGCACGGAGCCCCCCGGCTTGGTCTAACCCTTCCCTGAACAGCCCTGTTGTTGGGAAAGTTAAAGAAACTAAAAATTCTCATTTAAAACTTTGAGTTGAAAAACAACATTAATTTTTATCTTTTCTGTTTAATATTCATTTTTTGCTTTTTCAGGATATTAAGTAAGAATTTTAAAATAAAAAACTTAAAAAGCTTAAATTTTTTTGAAAAGTCATCATGATACTTTTTCGCTTAATATGCCAATGGAGTGAAGACAAGTGTAATCTCAAAGGAGGTCATTCTCAGACTGAAGAGAATGTTAAGAGAGAGAGAAAAAAAACATATAAACAGTTGTCTAAGAATTATGAGTCATCTGGAAATTTTGGTTGAAACACTTGTTCAGTTAAGCGCACGTTTATTAATAGTGAATGAAGAATAAGACTGGTCGAGTATGTGTACACTCCCTGGTATCCAGAAGTCATGCGCCGGCAGACTCAATGGGTATAATCTCTGGCACTCAATTGATATTTTACTGTTACTATTGCTTTGCTTGACTCCAGTCTGATATGTAGTCAGACTTATGTCGCGGAGTATCTCACAAATTGTTTTGTTATTTTGTCATTCAATTTGAGACCAAAAGAAATCATATTTTCCTTTTTTAAATCAAAAGCCAAATGATATGAGAGTTAAAACTAATAATTTGCTCTTGTTAAACACTGTTTTAAATACGAGTACAGAGTTTTCAGGCCTGAAATGTCAAATGATTTGCAAATTGATGTTAATTTTCCGCTGTGTTTCAGAACTGAGTTCAACGCAAAACATTTATTTTGAACTCAACTTTTTCTATTCAATTGTTTCCTAATCAGTCTAATTATACAAATGAATGACATTTTATGAGAAATGCCAGTTTGACACAACATGTGGGGCGACTCAGGTATGTAACATAACATTCCTTTCTTTTCTTGGGCCAGAATTAGCCTGGTATTTTAAATTTCTCTCAAGAATATCGTATTGTCTTTTGGCATTTTTGCTAATTGTTTGTAAATGATCAAGCGTCATTCATATAAAGCATAACAAATGGTGTGGGGAGGGATGCACTAAAGGATACCCCCCTTTGTTTGTCAGTGTCGTTTAGGGTTATTTTAGTTCATATTTATTGCAAGTCTAGTCAAGAATATCCGATTGTTGTCTCGTCCAGGGATTAAATTTCGACAGTCATCTCGAGACCGACCCTTCCCTTCACACACACGTGCGACACGTGTGACTTATTCTGGAGACCCCCACCCAAATGGCTACCCCTTTGCTCATTACTTCCTCTGTATTTAACATATTTCAAGAATTTTTCAATTAAATTGAAATTTTGTTTTCCGTCGAAAAATAATTATGAAAAATATGAATCAAAACGCTTTGCAATGCATTTTCGTTACGCTTTTGGCTGTAATTAAGTCAATGTCTGTCTGAATATGTCAGTGATGGCCACGACCTTCAATTCTTGATTATTTCCAAAAGTGAGCCCGGCCAGATTTCAATTTTCATTCGGAAATTGCATGCTAAATTCGATCAAAATAAATTGAATCCGGGCTGGTTAAAAAACAATCATGTTTCAACACCCCCAAATTGATCCTTATTGATTTCTGAAGAATGCCTGGGCACGACCTTTTCTATTCTGACCTGGTAGATTTTTGAAGCTTTCTATTTAATGGACTGGAGTGTGAGCCCCTTTGGCATCCTCTGAACCCCTCTGACCATCACTGGATTAAATATCGATTGTTATACTCAGAACAGAATATCTATTATGTTATGAAAGTTTTTTTTCTGCTCAATAATGAGATTTGATAGTTGCGATCGCAAAGCAATTGTTTCCTTTCGATGCTTTCAATTTCATTAAATGAGAAAAGAGGTAAAAATAGTTTTGTTTTGAAAGCTTATATGTATTCAGATTTACGTAAAAATTGGTTGACTTTTTGTCTTCAGATATAAATCAAATGATGTCATAATAGAAAAAGTCATCTCCTTTGTCGATAGCGACATGTCGTTAGACGTAGTAGTGGTGGTGGCATATGTGCCAGAATGACCAAACTCAATTATTGCGACAATTGTCGTCATCGTCGAGCGCTAATGCGTTCGTATGTCTGCGAAACATAAAAGTTTTTCAGATCCGGTTTTATCGCATTTTTCATTAGACTTTAGATTAAATTAAATGCGATTTTTTTAAAATTCCTATTAAAACCACACGATTTACAGGAAAGAGTGAAATGGAATTTCAAACTTTTATCTTGATTATTGATTTCTGGTTGTTCATTAGTTTCGCATCGATTTTCTTATTTTTCATAGATAACTTTTGATAAAAATAGTTGTGGAACTTTATCTAAGATAAATTATTTATTTTCTCACGGATTCAATTGAAAACCATCAATGATTTCAATTGTATTCCGACTGGAAATTATTCTGAATAATGTTTAATTTATTTCTGATCTAGTTCAAGTCCTACTTTCTAATTTGAGCGCTCTATGTCTGTGCCAGAATGTGTCACATACATTATTGTCACTGGTTTTAAATGTTTAAATTTTCAGCAACTAATTGCACGGTTATACTTAATGAGTCTGTTTTTCTGACAATTAATATCAAATACAGTCCTAGTCTTTGATATTAACCGCAATTTTTGGCACAGAATTGTTTGCCTGTGAGCACAGGTCTCTTCTAATCGTTTGACATTTGAAAGGCATAGTTCCTCCAATAACCTATAGATTCTTAAGAGTCGATCTCTTCAAATGTCTGCCCACTCTTTGCCTTCCATTCGATTGTGTTTTCCATCACAAGTGTATGCAATTCATAGCCCAAGTATTGAATAATAAAAGGCATTCCAAAAGCTTTTTGAATGCACTTCTCTATTGATGGCATATTCTGTTGGCTCTAATACTCTATTATTTTTTTCCAAAGATATTATGTTTTCTATGCTTTCATTTTCTCGAACCCAATGTAAAAAACTAATACTATGTTAACACTGTGTGGGAAGACAAGGATGGCTCCCAAAGTATATTTCATTTCCTAACTGTGCTAATACTCGATGCACTATCCATTGAACAACTAGTTGAGCCTCACATATACCACACACACATTCTGAAGAACTGCTGGTTTTTTTCTTTTCATTTCTAGAAATCGCACGAATTGTCAGCTTTTCTAATATTTTATTCAATCTTTTTATTTATTATTAATAATAATAATGAGATTTTGCAGCAAAAATATTCACCTCATCTTATATTAAAATTTTACCAACGCACATTTATCGATCCTATTCTTGCAAAATTGATGCTTTTTGCGGGGGTGGTTTACATTAAAATTCTATCTCCATCTCTCTGTCTCTTGAAAACCTTGGGGGAATTTAAGATAAGTCTTGAGAAAAGCTCTGGGATTAAGGGAAAAGTTCAAAGTTTTCTATGCTTTGAAAGCAAATTTCAATCGATCAAGTTGAATAATTTTTTTCGAATTCTCAAGTCTCTGGCTTGCCCCTTTTGGCTTTCCCCTTTTCCCAATCCTAATTAATTGTTTTTGGTAAAGAGATTCTTACTTTTATTCTGATCTTCTTTTTGAGAAATTCCAAGTCATTTGTTTTGTTTGTTTTACATTAAATACTAAACACTCGTTTCAATTGTATTTGTGTTCCAAATATTTCTTTTTCTTTTTAAGACTTAACTAAAAATAATAATTAGAAACGAAATAAAGAGAGTAACGAAAAAAAAACGAAACAAATTAAAAGTAATTACAATTGTGTTGTGCTTTGAAAGGACACACGTTTTTCGTATTAAATTAATGTCTATTTTATCGCAAATTAATCTAATTTTTCCGCTTTATTTGATAGTGAGTTCAAATAAAATTCATAATGAAATTCATGTGCTGTTCCCCTCTTTCCACTACTCGTTTGTCCATTCAATGGCATTTGTATTATATAATCCAGTTATGAATATTACTGTTTTGTATCTGAGATAATAATTTCAGCAGAAATTTATTGCCAAAAAATTATTGTTACTTACAATTCAATTGTTGTGGCTTTTGAATAGAGGATGTGGTGTGGATCAGGTCTGTGCCCAACAGAGATATTGTTCTTCTTTTTGCGGACAAATTATATGTTTTTCCTCTTTTTCTTTATTATTCGTATTCATTGTGTTTTATGTCTTCGTTTCGTTTAAATATATTATTTTTTCCATTTTTTCACTGATAATGCATTTTCCGGTCGTTCAGCCCCTATCTGTCTGTGCATTACTTCCGTGGTGTGGATGCCTTCCAAGAGTTATGATTTGTGTGTTTATCCTGAGCTCCGTCGGAGATGAGAAGAAAAGAATAACAAAAATAAGGAACAAAAGCTATTTATTCCTATTTAGTGGTAGACGTGAAGAAGGTCTTCTCTAAGTCCACCCCATACTGACCTTCGTTGCACTCACTTAACAGTTCAGACACAGACTTATGTTTTCATTACATACAAATGATTTATTCAGAGCAGTGACATTCAATTAGGAAGGGCTGATCAAACCCTGTGTGATAAAACCCCTGTAGGCTTTAATTTCAATTCTGGAAAAAGATGTCAAAATCTAATACTGTATTCGGTATACCCTTCCACTCAGTGAACATCTCTGGTAAACAACTCTTTTCAGTTGATCCAAGGGGATATTCACAAATATTCACTGAGTTTATCCATTAAATTTGACTTTATTCTGTTCCAATACAGAGACAGTACGGCATAGAGCCGGCTATCGTCTGGCCCGCAGAGCCCGTTCCTTCAAACAGGATTTCATAGATAAGCTGAATCAGATCCGGTCGCCTTCAGCGACGCGGTCGTCGTCGCCGCACAAATCGCACGGACACCACAAAAACCACCATAAAAACCGGCACCAGAAGGGAGAGCCGTTCGCCAGACCTTACGACAACAAAAAGTCGCAAAAGACGGCTAAGAAAGAGAAAGACATAAACCACGCGATAGTATTCGTCAAACAGCTATCGTCAGCCCTCCGATACTTCCAGGATGTGGTGGAAAAGGACAAATTGGAACAGTTGTCCGGTTCGGCCACAATCATCCTGGAGATTGTCTTAACCGGATACCAGGAGTTGAAGGCATATCTGATCAGTAATGAGCAAAGGTTTGCACAAAACTAATCAATAAATAAGCGATAAAACTAAAATGCTGACAAAAAACTAGCTGATGAGCACCCGGTTGACAGTTTGCGCTCCCCTTTGAAGCTCTCATTATGAGAGACTCATAACTTGCCGTTAATTTGTTAGTCTCTCATAATGAGACCATTTGTTTTATCTGTATTTTTGGTTAAAAAACAACATTTATTGTCTGAGTGTCTGAAAGCATAAAATTTATTGCTTTTAAAAATTAGCCTCAATTTCATCTAATTTGTGAAAATTGGGGAAATTTACATAAATTTCAATTGAAAAACAGTTTTATAGGATTTTAACCATTTTTAAACGATTCCAGTTCATTAATTTCCAAATTTCAATTGACTTATCCAATCTGATGACTGTCCTTGCTCATCACATAAATTTTTGCTGACTAGTTTTGGTCGGAATGAATGATAATTTTCTAATTGGTCTCTATTTTTCTGGTGATTAATTTGCGGGAACAGTTCACTGATGATATCGGCCACAAATCAAGTCTACCAGAGCTTAGCCGAACTGATTCGCTGGTCGGACAGCGTCCTAATAAAGAGCGACAAACCATTGGACAAACAGTCTGTCGGCGATATATCAAAGAATGTTTACGAAGCGGTTAATGTAAATATGAGTTCCTATTTTCCGACATAAAGTTTTAATCAAAAATCTTATTTACTTTCACTCAATATATCTGTCGTTTGATAGCAAACACACAAATCCATTATTTATGAACTGATAGGAACACCACTTATTCTTTCCTTTTCTAATCTGATTTGGCCTTTTGTTTGATTAGACACTCGTCCAGTTATGTATTGATCGCTACAAGAATAGGGACAGCCTTCTCAAGGCTGACGCCCGCAATCAGACTTCCAATGGCTCTTCCGGTGGTCAGCCGATGACTCAAACACTGTGCCGTTTGGCCTCTAAAAAGCCGAACCCATTGAAACTGAACGACAATCTGTCCACAAACACGTCGCACAGGTCTTCCTTACCAGAGATCCCATTGTCGCCCCGCGAAATGGAAATACTCGAGACGACAAACTTCGCGACTCCGCCGCCGATTCAGTTCAGAACCGGTTTCGTCGACCATTTAAACCATTCCTTATCATCAGATGATGTCCTCAATTCAGGTAAAGATGTGTTTGACGGACCCGGTGATCCGCCACCGAAGCCGCCCCTTCCTGTCATCGATGGCAGACCCCTTTCGGTATCAGACCTGCTTGATATCGACGCCGACGAACCAGAACCGCCTCCTTTGCCGCCGAAGCGGTTCCCGCGATCGGATAAAAGACTTTTGTCGCAAACGTCCTTCGATTGGTCGCCAATATGTCAGTCCTCTAATTGTACGTCAAATTGCGATTCGATTGACTCGTGTCTTAACTACTCGGGAATCAATCACTTGTCTGCGGACGACCTCTTGTCGATGACCAGATCAGAGGCTGACTCAAGAGGTGGTTTCAGGCAATTCCGGTCACAAACTAACTCTTATAACACAAACTCTTCGTCAGAAGAGACCAAAAGCACAAATTCATACAATTTTAGTCGATATGAGTTCAAGACATTAACCACACAAACAAAGACGACAAAGACCTTTCATTCTATGAACAATAGTTCCAAAGACTTTACAAATCATTTTTCGTCATCGAATTCATCGCCATTTCAATCGAATTATCGCATCGAGAGTTTGATCGACAGAATGAAGGCCTTCAAGACGTCTATCGGTGAGGACACAGTTGATGGCGAGTTTCCGCCTCAGTTACCGGTGAAGATGAGACCAAAGTTGAGTTTATCGAACATACATATATTGGACGCCAAGCCTTTGCGGCCGCCCTCCGAGTACGACAATATCGATGACTATACCATCGATAGTCACAATTCTAGTCATAATTGTGGTCAAGATTTAATCCAAAGACTGTCGAATCAGTCGAACACTTTTTGTTCGCATTCGACTTCATGTCCGCACTTCAAGAATGAGGGATTGGATGACATGCTTATAGATCCCAACAATCTGGAGAACAGACCACCACCTCTGCCGCCTAAGAAGAAGAATATAATGGCTTACATGCAAATGGTGGGCAGCTATGCCGGCCCCGAAGAAGCTGAGTTCTACAGGCACTCCGTGCACACGTACGCAATGGTGAAGAGCCAGTGGCAGGCCGTCGAGCTCTCATTCATGCAACAGAAGTCCATTACCACCAGCTTCGTGTCGGCCACCAGTTCTGACGACAGCGTTTTCTCATTCGAATCGGAGCACTCTTCTACTCCGCCCCCACTTCTACCACCGAAAAAGAGCAAGATGAAGGCCGTACCTCCTAAACATGACGATTCGCCTGAACTGATGCCCCGGACCAGTACTCCGGTCAGTTTAGTGCCGTCTTCGGAGAGTGGTATCAGTTCCCAATCAGAGCTGACACGAGTCGAGCCCGAAGAACTGTCAGCCCTCGACGAGACAGATGTCTCCGTTTATATTGTTTTGAAAAAGGCTGCAGAGGAGGGACCAGAAATCAGAGGCGGTTCCGTCGACGGACTGATTGTCAAAGCAACTGAAGTCTCCAAAAACGGTAAATAATTGTTTAATTAATTATGTTTTCAACACTTATTAATCTCTAAATCTCTTTAAAAAAGAGGTCAAAAGTTTATGAATTAATTACTTTTTAATACCTTCTTGTCGTTCATTGAATTTATTTCTTATTTTATAATTTTGACTTGCTCAATTCGTCTTGTAACTAGAAGTTTGCATTGAACTTCAACCTATAAAATTCAATTTTTCTTCACTAAGGTATGCCATAAGGCTATACAATAACATTAAATCATTGGACAAGCATGTTCAATTAATATTTGATTTGAAATTGCGAAATGTTTTGACAAAATGCCTTAAACACCTGATTAGAATTATTAATTAATTTGTTCCATATCTTATCCAAACATTGCTAAATACCTCGAAGTAATTAATGTGAGATTATAATTAAAATTCAGTAATAAATTTTCGATTTTAAGCTTGGTGATGACAAAGCCTGCTGTTAATATTGAAATAGGCTTATTTGTCCACAATTCTAATTATTAATGCTAAACAGAACTAGCTAAAAAATGTCTTCTGGTGTGAATACGGTAGTGAAGATTACATTTCGTTTTGTGACGGAATACTAGATATGAATCTGATTGCTATTTAATAGTAAAATAGTGAATATAATTCAAATTCTTCTTCTTCTCAATTTGTTTCTAATCTTAAAATCTTTGTATTGAATAAAAGGCTTGAAAGCCTTGGTTTTGATTGAAGCCAAAAAAGTTGTCTCGAATTGAAAGGTGTCTTAAATTTTTTGTTTCTTCCGAATTTGTTCCAGATTTCATGTTCCAGGAGGCGTTCTTAACGACATATCGTACTCTTGTGACGCCTATGGAACTGATAAACAAACTTCTTTACCGCTATAACAAGTTTATACTGTTGTCTGATATGAGGCAAAGAGCGGCCAAAAACGCTTTTGCACTACTGGTCCGAGTGGTCGATGATATGTGGTATGTGTTTACAAATGTGTTTCTGTACTGCCTCTCAATCAATCCCTTTTATCGTATCTATTAATAAATGTCTCGATTTTGTTTCCCAGTCGTTTGTCGACTAATGAAAACTTGTTTGCTATGTTTTACTCCCCAATCGCTATGAACTCCTATTTCAGTTATCATTTGATTTGTTTTGTCTTTTCTTTTCTGTAGTATTATTATTATTGTTCTCATTATTCATATTTCAGATGTTTTGTCTGTTTTTGTTTTTACAACAAATTTTCTGTTCAGTCTTTTGAATGTTTGCATAACTGAGTGCCTGTTTTCTTGACTCCCCTGTCCTGAGTATAGTTTGGGCGACTGTAACGACAAAGTGCTCGAAATTCTAATGGATTTCATCTATCAATTGGTGAATCGGGGCGATTTGGCACTTGCTAAAGTACTCCGAGCCAAATGCATCGAAAAGATGGATCAGCGCCAGAATGGTCTCCACTCGGCGTCAGTACTATTGCCCTCAATCAATGTCACGACACGCCAGTCCTCTTTGTGCGACTTCAAGTCTGAACATTTGGCCGAACAGATGACACTTCTCGACTCCGACCTATTCCTTAAGATTGAGGTAATTAAACGATTTGAAGACTCGCATGTTTTTACTTGAAATCCGTTTTTTATACACATTTCTATCTCTATCGATATCTTTGTCGCAAAACATAAATTTTCTTTTTCTTTCATTATTTCTGTTCCTTCTTCTGAATGATTTGATTCTTGGCTTAAAGACAAAATCTTTTATTTATGTTTCTCTTCATTTAATATCATTTCATTAGCCGTATGTTTCGTTATATTTGATTTTTTTTGTTTGTTTTTCGGTTAAATTTTTGTTTTCATTTGGCTTTTGGTTTGCTTTTCCTTCAATTGACTTATTTTGCAGTCAAGTAATCAGTCATTCACAACGACTTAAGGATTCTGTACTCGACTATCAAATTCATTAATTTTTTTTTGGTTTTCACTTCATGTTGAGAGTCAACCAGAAATAGAAGTTAAATGTTCCCTCTCTTTCACAAACATTTCGATAATATCGCAGAAATAAACTGAAAACATATTAAGACTATTATTGCTTTTTGATTAGATTTGAATTGTTTTTGAAACTCTTTTCATATTTACTGATAATGTTTTGCAGTGATATCTGAACTCATGTTTAGAATGACATTTAGATGTGTCAGCACTTTGATCGTCTCTGACGCAATGCTCAGGGTATTCATTATCTTCTGAATAGGTTTTCTATCAAATTATGTCTGGTGAATATATATAGATCCTATTTCAACTACTCCTGGCTGATTTCGTAAATTACTAATTGTTCTTATATGTTGCAAAATCCTGAAATACTAGAAGCCTGAAACTATCTTGAAACAATGACTATAAATAGACAAGAATATATTCTGATATGCTTATAATGATAATAAGTGTATTGATTACGATTGCACAAAGAAATCTGAGCTTTATAATTCAATGTCACCAATTATAAAGTTGCCTCTTCTATGAGACACTCCTTGGTTATTGATGACATCAACGTAACTGTGCTCTCAATGTTTGAAATGATTTGATTTTTCTATTTTTAATTTTTTCAATTCTGTTGCCTCGAGTTTAAGGATTTGTTAGCTTTTTCTTCAATTGAATCCTAAAAATAGTCACTCGAATAGAGGCATACAATCAGTTGCTTCTGGTCTTCACTTGAGCTCAGATTTAGTTTCTTCTTCTTTCTTAATAATTCTTTTATAACAAAATATCTTACCCCTCAATAAATCAAATGAATTGAATGAGAATAGTGTGAGCAGAGCAAAATGGTTTAATCAAGAGCATATTTGAAAAGAGTTTCATTTAACAAATACTGTTTTTCAAGACCTAAATCAAGAAAATGCTCTATTCTTCAGAAAAAAATGATCTATTCTTCAGAAAAAATGATCTAGGAGCTCAATGTGAATTGAAAAATAATGTCCAGAAGCAGGTTCTAAATAGAGGGAATCCTGGCCAATCAAGAAGACCTGGTCACTCTGAATAAAAATTTGAATTTGAATTCCCTTTGATTCCCAGAGCTTTCCTTTGAAAATACTGGCAATTATTTTCTGAATGATTTCATAATTTGCATCGAAAATAGCGTTCGTCTCATTAATTCAGAAGTATTTTAGGACTTATTTTCGTGAATTTATGAAATTATAATCACATATAGTTTTATCTATAATTATCCTCTTTTTCTTTTACCCTCATTATTACATTTATTTGCTATAATTCTTAAGTAAAAATTGTATTTCATTTACATTTGAATTGAGGGAAAGTTTTCTTTTCTGTCGAAAATAATAAAAGACTTAAATCTGTGATTAATTATTGATTTTTTTTCTTTGCTCTGAATTTTTCTTTGCATTTCATTGTCTTCTTTTGGTGTCTTGTCTTCAATTATTGTCTTAAAAATTTAATTATATTTTTTGTTCAAAATTTCTATTCAGAAAGAAATGGGTTTTTTGTTTTGTTAACCAATTGTTTGCATTTGAATAGAATCCCAGATTTAATAGATATTTGTTTGGTTCAGATCCCAGAGGTCTTGGTTTGGGCTAAAGAACAAAAAGAAGAACTGATCCCAAATCTGAACACATTTACCGAACATTTCAATAAGATGTCTTATTGGACCCGTTCCAGAATCCTGGAACAGGAAGACGCCAAAGAGAGGGAACGGCTGGTCCTGAAGTTCATCAAGATAATGAAACATTTGCGGAAATTAGCCAACTTCAATTCCTATTTAGCCATTTTGTCGGCCCTGGACTCGGCTCCCATTCGCCGCTTGGAATGGCAGCGCAACATCACTGAAAGCCTAAAAGAGTACAGCGCTCTAATCGACTCTTCCTCTTCATTCCGGGCCTACCGACAAGCCTTAGCCGATACGGAGCCGCCCTGTATTCCATACATGTATGTGCTGCCAGTCCTCTATAATTAGCATTTCTCTAATTTCTCTGATCACTATAATTAAGAATACTTTTCAATTATATGATTATTCATCAAAAAATTCAAATATTCTCATGAATATATCGGGTCTGTCCCACTCCTGGCCCACACTTGTAGGCCGACCACTAATTTAAATATTAGTTGATTTATGAGGCAGTTCTGGAATTTGAGTCGATATAATCAGTTAAAGCGATTGAGTGCACACTTAAGTCAATACCCATTAATAGCCATTAATTTATTCAAAGTCCAGCCAACCCTCTTATGATCTCATAATTAGATATCAGTTCTTAATGGACATCAATGATATTACGTACTGATTGAATGGCGGGCCAAACTCGTGAACAGCTCAGATCACTTGTAGCTCAATCAGCAAGCTTAATCAGAAAATTATTAGCTTTTATTATTCTTGGAAAACAAATTAGTTATTCATTCATATTATTAGTCGTCTCTCAGTCTAAATTCAAATCATAAATCATCCTGATAACAAAAACAAGGTTTAATGCATTCCTAAACACAATATTATTTATTGCGATAGTATTTCAATACAATATTTTCTTCAAAAGGAAAAAAAGTTACCAAAAAAATTCCATCCATTTTATTGAACATTTGAAAAGTCCAGCGAATTGTCGAAATTCCATGACTTTTATTAAGTATCTTAAGTATTTTATGAATCATTTATTTGTAGATTAATTTCGCGATAAATTACTTTGAATTATAAACATATGAGTGAATAGAATTTGAAGAATTTCCTCATTTTATCAATGAATACGATTTTCTTCGCTATTATGAACTGCACGCAAAACTATTTTCCTAATAAACAGTTGTAGTACTTCTGAAAACTATTCTCAAATCCATTATAATTATAGCCTAGAGTACAGTCTAATCTCAAGGATATCTCGTTCTATTCTGTGCCTCTCTTATACCCAGGGTTGTACAGGGTATATGACCCTAGGGGCATATAGCTGGGGATAATCACTCATTTTCAGACCAAAATCTAGGTGTATATTTCGGAAATGGCGATCGGAAACCCCCATTTTCGGCCATTTTTCTTAAGTACGCTTAATTCAGGAAATTTAAAGCGTTAATTAGCTTAATTAACCCCCAATTAAGCGATTATTAAAGTAACAATGCTAAATTTAAATTAAGGAACAAAATAGCCGACTTTTGGCCGCCATTATTAAAAATTGCAATTTATGTGAGGGTCAGTTTCTATACTTTTTATGGGATATTTTTTTAAACCTAGGTGATAAGTCACCAAATCTTGGACTTAGGAGTATATTTCAGGAAATTCCCCATGCACACCCCTGCTTATACCATATTTTTAAAAGACCATATAATAGAGGGATAAGCATATGGAGTAAAGTATATATACTTTGCCAAAATACATCCCCCTTGAGATTTAAAAAAAAAGTAGACTTAACATAAGGAATGGCCGTTTCCGGCAGTATTTCCGGTCGCTATCTTGAGAAAATACTCCCTGTGGTTCGAGAAAAAATCTGCAATTTTATCCTTATATTAGGGGTCACCAAGGGGAGGGCGAACGGACTTGGCACCCTAGCCGAAGGTACATTTCGCCCCATCCTACGCCCCCAAAGTCATCATTGGTGGTGACCTCTGCCTTATACCCTATTTAGGTCTCAAACCTTGGCTACCCCCGATTTAGTATAACTTCAATCTGTTCTCCTTTTTAATTCTTTTGACTCGAGATTCGACTGTAACTACTGTAAGACCCAGAGCACACCCTAAAAATAATTGCCATTAATTGCCAATAAATTATATTTCGATTTCATTTCATATAAGAAAGTGATACGAATTTATCTAATTTATTTTTCTGCCCATCCCTTCGGCCCATCCAGTGGTTTAATACTACAGGACCTGACTTTCGTACACATCGGTAATAATGATTACTTACCGGACGGAAACATTAATTTTGGGAAACGTTGGCAACAGTACAATATTCTCGATCAGATGCGACGATTCAGGAATTGGTATTCATTTTCATTACTTTGTATTCAATTTTACATTTTCCCAGAACTTATTTCTATTGATTTTTTGTCTACTATTGTTTTAATCTAAATATAGTTTATCGTCGAAGTCAATGACTCGAAACACTCGAATGCCATTTATTATTCATATTTGACTGACTGTTAGATAACCAGGGTTTTTCCATTGAAAAAATTATCTTGCTTTTTAGTGTAATTATTAAGGGGGGGGGGGTTAATTAAGAATTTCTTCTGAACAAGAATCAATTCTGAATAAGCACAACTTGAAAGGGTTTTTATAACATGCTCTCAAAAAATTAAATAAATTAAATCAAATAATAAAAACCCCATTTTAAGGCCAATTTAAAGAAAAATATAATTCTACTTGCTTCTTTATAGAATACTTTAGGTTAAAATGAAAATTATTAAAATAAAACTGAAAGTTAAAATTGAATACTTTAATTAAAATTGCTAACAGAATTGTATGTCCAAGGCTAAATTGCCTTTTTAGTATTCTCATCCTTACCTGATTGAATCACCCCTTTCCTGGCTGTCCCTTTTGTATAGAATATTTAAAAATATTGTTTTGTTTGATTTGAATCTATTTAATGGTTTCTATCCTTTGTTTGCAGTCATTATCCATTCAAACGTAACGAACAGATAATTGGCTTTTTCAACAACTTCGAGAACTACTTAAGTGAAGAAGCGATGTGGCAAATATCCGAGTCAATTAAGCCCAGAGGGGTCACCAAAAAGCTATAATACAATCGGTTATACACATCACTAGAAAAAAGTGTTTTTTATATGAATATTCATAACTCATCTGTTGGTTAACTATTATAGTCGTGAATATGTTATTAAATATGTATTCATACAAAAAGGCATTTGCTTTCAATACCGTACTCTTCACATAAACATTACATTTCCAGTAATTAATTGTCTAAAAGGGGGTTACTTTTAATTATTTAATGATTTACTTTAATTGCTTGATAATTGTCTAATGAAAACCATTCAAAATGTTTGATTCGACTTTTCTAAAGGAAGACTTTTTAGTGAAAATGTAGTTTTAGGTGAAGAATACGGTATTTAAGTTGAAATTCATTGTTTGTGTTAATAATGATGTGTTTAAATGCAAACTTTTCTTTGATAAGAATCCTTGAGAATCGCTAACCAGTTAGTCATTTTATGTAATCATTTGATTATTCATACAATTATTGGTCAAAAGATTTTCATTTCATGAATTTTGTTTTCGTTATTGAATTTTGTTTTTCTCTGCAATTTCTTCACTCATTTCTTGATTACAAACCATTTATTTTGTAGTTAGAAATCCAATCCAAAAAAGTATTGAAAAGTTTGCATTTTAAACAATTGAATAAAGAAAATAAGTGATAAATGAATTTCAAACTATTACATTTTGATTCGAGTCATTAATATTTTGATTGAATACTAAAAATCATTTGATTTATGAAAATTCTTCCATATTTTGATTGATTGACTTATCATTTATTTTAACCATTAGTTTTGATTTCCGTAACATTTAATTGTTTAATTCAAATTGAAAAGCACTTAAACTCAGAAAACGGACAGACAGTCAATTGTGTTTTCTATTGGGAAGTGTCTGTCAACATCCCTGTCCTCTTCTGGTCCTATGTTTCCTTAATTTACAAATCAATTGTCGAAAACCGGTCTACAAAATGAGCGAAAGTCGTTTTTATTTCGAAAAAACAAACCATTTATTCTAATCATTAATTTATATAAAAAAATGTTTTAAATCAAAAAGAATTTTAAATAATATTTTTTATTTGGTTTCAAAGTTACTTATTTTCGGATTTAAATTTTTTTCTGTATTTATTTTGTGATTTTCTTTGCATTTTTTTAGAAATTTTATTTATTTTTCAATCATATGATCGGTGAAAGTGTTTTGTGTCCTAAAAAAGTGTCCATTATTTCAATCATTTTGTGTAAAAAAATTTAATTATTTATTATTTTATTTTAAGGAAAATAACTCAAAAAGCAAAAGAAGTTTCGAAAACTCGAGATATTTAGGAAATAGTTGTTAAATATGTTTAAAGCACTTTTTTAAGCTGAGAAATGTGTAAAAATTGATTAATCTATTGAATAGATGAGCGAATTTACAATCAGTTTATTTGTTATTTTAAACAAAATAATGTCTAAATATTGATGAATAGAAAAGTGTTTTTTCACAGATTTTACTAAAAAATATTGAATACATTTCTTCAAACTTCTCGAAGAAAGTGAGAGATATCACAGTATTTGAGAAATTAATTAATACTCAAAACAAAATGTTTTTTTAAAAAGGATTTATGTATAGAAAGAAAAGTAATTTTTAAGACAAAAAATCGATGTATTTATAGATATATTTGACTTAATATTGAGAGACAACAGAAAATTGTTCCAAAAAAGTTAATTGTTAATTAAAGTGCAATCAATTTTCTTGAAAGGTTTTTCTCCTAAGATAACTCTTTTAGTAAGTTCAATTAAAATTAGGGGTCACCAAGTTGAAAGATTTTAGAGGAAGCCGTAAGGTGGGGCAAATTTCAAAATTTCCCTTGGAACCACTTTCCCGCCGACTAATTTGCAAGTTTAAAGGCTAGATTCTTTAAAATAAAAAACAAATTTGGGAATTTTTCGGTCGCCATTTGCAAAAATGTCTGAATTTTAGCCGCCATTACCAAAATTTCCCAAATTTTTACCTAAATTTTCTAAATTACTTCAAATATTTGCCGGCAACAGGCGGGAAGGGGGGCAAATCTCCAAAATTTTCCTTCTGGGGGGCCAAGTACATCTTTTGTACCCCTTTCCTTGGTGACCACTGATTAAAACTGATAAAATTAAAACTTACTGTTTTGAAAAATTCAAATCCAAATAAAAAATTAAGGAAAGATATTTGTGTCACTCATTGGAAGTCAATCTGTTTCACCGAATCGTTAATTAAATTTTTGATTTCGTAAACTTTGATTTTAATTACAAAAAGCGAGTCATTATGTAAAAGGTTTATATTATATAATAAGTTATTTTACAAAAACATTTTCGTTCATTACTTCCCATTAATTGTCCGCAAAATCAGACAATAATTAGGACTAAAACAACAACAAAAATAGCCCAACAATTAATGTGCAATGTTTTTAATGAAATCTATGTTTTTCTGTCTAATCAAATATCTTTTTAAAATTTACCTTTCCTTGTCTTTCATTGCAATTAACCCTAATTATATTTGTATAAACAATGAGCAAGGTAAATTTATATCATTTTTTTCTTATATTTACACGTGTTTTAAAAATTAATTTTAAACAGAACTTATTATTCTGATGACTGTCAGAGCACACAAAGTAATTCCTAGTGATATCTATTATAATAAATTACCAAGTTTAAAAAATTTATTCAAAAACGATTAAAATAAAAATTCTCGGAAAAACGTTTTTCTGATTTCTTGTTTCTATTGATTGATCGGAAGCTTTCACTCTCTTGGGGGCAGACATAGGAAATATTTATTTATTCTGTCCTTTCGGAAGATTTATTTTAGCGAAAGCTATAAATAAGAATAAAATTCCGAACGAATAAAAAGATAAACAGAATCTGGAAATACAGACATTATTTACAACCAAATATTCGACTCATCCGAGTCTTTTTTCTCGTCCGTTATTTCGTGATTAAGCGATATTCATAGTCCAAATACAGGTTATCGTCGATTCATCATGCTTATTCAAACTCGGTTTTATAAGGATACAAGTTGATGATAGATTTTGAGTCAGATCAAAAAAGAACTATGGACTGTTATATCCAGATGAATTTATTGTGAACATCATTTTTGTTAATCCTGTTTATTGTTGTTGATCCTGTTTATGCCCATTTTAATAATAATTGATCAATGAGTTAAATTAAATTGTGCCAAACACAATTTATGTTTAATAGAAGGGATGTGCAAAGTTCGTGATCATAGGGGTATATAGGAAGGGAATAATGACTCATTTTCAGACCAAAACTTAGGGAGATATAGGGAGGGGATCAGGGGGTCGCGAAGGGGCCAATGTACTTGGCCCTTTTAGAAGGGATATTTGAGATTTGCCCCCTTAGTAGCCGCAAACCGGCAAACGAAGCAAGCAATTATTTGGCCGGTAAATATTTTGGAAATTTTGGTGAAAATTTGGGAATTCCGGTAAGAATTGGTGAATTTTTGATAATCTCGGTTAAAATTCAGATATTTTTGCAAATGGCGACAGGAAAATCCGCCATTTCATTCTTTATTTTAAGAACTTAATCTTCAAACTTTTCTTTGCAACATTAGCCCAATTACGGTAATTTACGCTTAAAATCGCGGGTAATAAACTTATTTTAGAAGAAAATGGCCGTTTCCGGTTTGGCCCCTAGTGTTTTCCAAAATTTTTTCTTAAATACGCGTATTTCCGGTAATTTAATAGGTTATTGAAGTTGAAAGGCTAAATTTCTTAAAATAAGGAACAAAATGCAAATTATTTGGCCGCCATTACAAAAAATGTCGCCCCTTTGCCTTTCCAAATCCTGGTAGGGTATTCTCCCTCCTAAAGTCAATTTTCAAACCTAAAGGGGATATTCAAAAGAAATCCCCCCAGTGCACATCCCTGGTTTATTAGTCATTTGGATTACAGCCTGGATTCAAATTAGAGGACATTCGATGTCGTGAGTTATAAATGAATTTCATTTTAATGACATATAAACCAAAAATAAAAATGCATTAAATCATTGGAATTCAAGGATACTTTTGTTAGTTTTGAAAGCGCCCGAATCATTTCATTTTAAAAGTGATTAATACCCGGTTTACACAATAATTTTCGTAATCGTCAGCTAAAAACGTAAGTTTCCATAAATACTTGTTTTACACATAATTTTGTTTTAATTGATTTTATTACTTAATTATAGTCTAGTCACTAATTTTACTGTTTGTTTGGAGGAGTTGTGAAAATTCATGAAAATATTTTCCATTAGTTTGATGTTTATATCAAATAAATGACTCTCTTTTCAAGGAATTGCTGTTTAGATTAGCTTCTTTATGATAGCAATTGATTGATACAGCTCATATGCCAATGGTACATTATATTTTTTGGTTAGAAGTGAGGTCAAGTATTGCCTAGCAAAAAAAAACTAACGAGGTATTATTTCAACTTTCAGTTAATATCAGTTTATTTGATGCCAAGGATTATTGATTGACAAGTCATTAAAACTTGGAAAAAGAACTTCATTCATTAAACTGCTCTTGTTCTTTCTCTATATATGTTTTTGTTTTACCAAGAAAAAATCAAAATATTTGTTTCCCTTTCAATTGCTTATCATTCATTGATTTCCAGTGAATTGCAAGTAGTAATCAATAAATGAGTTAATCAATTCCGGAAGACATAAATATCAGACATTTAGTGAAACACTTGATTTGATTTATCTATTCTTAAAACAAACATTACTTGAAGTCACGGTTTAATCAAATTTTTAGATTAATTAAGGAATTGTCGGAAACGTAAGATTAAAAACTGGTTCTTCAAATCGTGATTGTTTGAATTTTTTTGGACCATGTTTATTTAACCGAACCGTTTCTGGTAATGTAATTTCATATTGACTACCCCTCTTTACCTTGTACTTTTATCATAAATTTACCCCAACTGAAGAAATTTATTTTTTATTATTATTTCTTCTGAAATAAGCTTATTTCCGATGTTTTTAAGCTTAAATTAGCCTATTTAAGCTAGAATAAGGCTATTCTGCAATTTAATTTAATTCCTTCAAATAAAGAACAAAATGGTTGATTTTCGGGCTGCCATTTGCAAAAATGTCTGATTTTTGGTGACATTACCTAAAAATTCTAAAATTTATCCAAAATATGGCCGGCTCGCTTCGCTTGCCAGAGCCTCGGGGGGGGGGGAGAGTAACGGTGCTTTCAGTTGTGATGTTGATATTTTCAGTTTACGGGGGGAACGAAACACAGCCCCCTATCGGCCACCTCTGTTTAAGATTAAGCTTTAATGCGACTTGCTAACACACCATATAATAAGACCGATTTCTGCTTGTCATGTTTGAGCCATAAATTGTAAATGCAAAAATATTCATTAGTTTGGGTAAAAGGAAACATATGTTAACCTGCCAAAACTAATTCCTAACCAAATATTTTTGGTCAAATCGGAAAAGTAAGTTATCAACAAATTATTCATGACCAAACATAAATTCAATAACCTTTGACCCCCTAAGTAAGTTTGTCCGAACTAATTTTCAGACCTTACATAAGGCTGAAAAATCAGGGTCAGAATAATGGCTGTGCATATCGTGAGTTTGATGTATAATTAAATCTTATATAATACTGTTTTAATACTAGCAAATACTTTTCACTCATCTGTAGAAAAACCTACCTGTGCTAACATTTTCAAATTCCCAATAAATGAAAATATTGCATTAGAAATAGGGTACATTTTGATACACAGACTAATATAGACTTTGACGAGGGTATGTCTATAGAGAATTGTGCAAGTTTAATTATTTATATAAAAATGGATGTTATCGTCGTTTTATAGCTCCCTTTGAAAGTCTGCTTTATCAATATACAGATTGAATTTTGATCAGGGAAAGTTTGAAAGTACAGCCACTGATTCAGTTATTTTCTATTCCATTAATAATTCAATTTTATTGCACAATATTTCATTGGGCCTTAAATTAATGGCCAGAATATAGCACAGTTATCTTCATTGAATGAGAAAGTAAACTACTTCTGTCAATACTCGTGCACACTCCAGTCGAGGGGGAGTCCTAACTGTAGAGCAGCTGCTGTGCAGCGGTCTTATGCAAGAATAGGACCCAAAACTAATGCAAAAACATTTTTTAATACCAATGCCTTTATTTTTCATTACTATCACAATAAACGACTGGCGATAAGAGTGGTGTCAGAGCGCTCGCGACTCCACTCCTGGCATATGGTCTTCGCTCTATAAGTATTAATATTATATCAAAAGCCAATACCAGAGATATTTGAGTTGTTCTCCAAAAAGGTTTTCAAATAATTTTTGGAGTCAGTTATCGATAAAATATGTCTGAAAATTCACATTTACTTAACGTTTATTGACTTTATATTTAAGAATAAATATTAAACTCATAGAAAACTTTTCACTTATGTTGTGCTGAAGAATATTTTGTTATTTACTCTTAAAAGGTATGAATATTTTTGTTGAATATTTTCTATCTAAAAGCATTATTGGAGGGATAGCCAAGTGGCGACATTTTACAAGAAATACTGTTATTTTTATTGAAATTTTTATTTGAAAAGTTTTGTCTTATCGCTGAATAAATAACTTGAAAGATAAGATACTTAGAACTTCTTTAAATTGCCATCTTTTCAAACTGTGGTCATCCCTATAGTGTTTATAAACACTTTCTATGAGGACTTTTGAAGAATTTGAGAGTCATTTAAAAAGCGAAAGGAAAAGGCTTTTCATTGAAATATCAATAGAAAAGGAAATGCTTTGAATATTTCTGTCAGTCCTGACCGACCATTTGTTTCGTCTTGAATTAGGCGAAGAATCCCTAAACTTTAGGGCAATCTTCGGGCTCTGCCTATTCGTAGCCTTTTTGATCATTTATTTAGATTTTTGAGTTGAAAAAAGCACTGATGCGGAACTGCATAAGGAATTCTGCTCCGGTGTAAGGCTTATGTCAAACAAATGTTTTGAAGTTCAGTGAAGTTTTTGATTTTTACACTCTTTTCCTGTCATGAGATTTCAAAAACATAACAAAAATGATCATTAATTTCACGGAAAATATCATAAAATTATTCAGGAATATAAAAATCAAAATAAGTTTCAGTCAATTAATCAAAGAAATCAAAACAAAAAATAAAAGTTTAAGAAAACGAAGTGAAAAATCAACTGATTTTTGTTGACTGAAAGTTGTCTGACAATTGTGGACAGACAGCAATACGGAACGGAATCAGTTGTCATAACAACTGATAGGACAGTGCAGAGAACAAGTTGCGATTCCAGAGTGTTTTTTGTCAGATATCAGAGCAAAAGACCGGTTCTCTTGAAATTATACTCCAAACAGACGGGAGATATCCCTCCAATTGGCTCAGAGCTCTCCGATAGACACTCTCCGAAAGCAGCTGTATTTTGCGTGCCAGTGCTGTTTTAGCGCCTGCCTGTGTGTGTGCAGACTGCTTGTGTTGTGCTGTTATTCAATGTGCGATTAGAGTACAGCACAGCATATAATCCGAATCATTTAACAGAATTTTTAACTTTTTTTCAGTATTGAATTCTTTACTCTTTTTTGTGTTGAAAAAAGCATTTAAATTGAATGCAAAGTAAATATATTGTAAAAGTTGTGCAAAAATATGTCAACTCTTCCATTGTTTTCCGTAGTCTTTTATGTGTAAATAAGTCGGTGTTCAAACATTTACATGAATTTTTATCCATTCAATTGATTTTACCTTGATAGAATTAGGAAAAAAGACACTTTTTTGTTCAGTAGTTCGATTTAGAATACTACCTAGTTAGCTTCGATTTCATACTTCTTTACTGACAATCGATTCCACAAATTTGTCTCATTATCTAAGCTCTGAATCACTGAAGAACTGATGTAACAAAAAGCTAAGCAACTCTTCAATACAAATAAGTAGTAGAAGAAGAAGAAGAAGCAAAAGAAGAGGAGTTGAGAGAAGAAAAAAATCTAATCAAAAGTGAAGAACAGTTTCTCCGACAAAAGTCTTCAGTATTTCTAAGCATTCTTCAGGCATTCAATGGATCTCTCATCAGATTAGTAGCCTCTTTGGAAGCGCGTCTTCACTTTCAATCATCGATCGACAGCTAATTAACCGTAAGTTTTGGACTCATATTTACAACTATTTAATATAAATCCTCTTTAACTTCAATTCAATGCCTAAATAACTAATTATTTGTGAATATTATTTAAAACACAAACAAAAGGCAAAGAATCGCTTTTATGTTTGATATCCAAAATTGTTTTCCCATTCAATGTATTCATTGCTAAGCAAATAGAGATGAGAACAGAATATTCTCTGTTATGTGTGAGTCTGCACACAGAATATTCTGTACACATGAGCGGCACATAAATTTTATATTGGATTCTTGGATTCTGTTTCTATGCCGCGGAAACTAATGTATATATTCTGTGCTCTATTTTCCTGCAATAAGGACTTAACTCAATGATGAAGTTATGAGCGATTCTGTGATTTATGCGAACAAAAACCAAAATCAATTTAATGATATTATTCTTGGAAATAGGATTAAGCGATTCCTGATTAACCCAAATCATTGGCTAAACTTGGTTTGTTTTTGACAGGGGCTGGATTTGCATTCAAATGAATCTTAATTTGTTTGAAATTAGCCCCAAATGCGAGACCAGAGCTCAGACATCTGTAACAAACAATTCGTTCCCTTATAACTTGCGCTAACACTTCCATGTATTGAATCCGCTTTTTTTTATTGATTGACCAAAAGAATTGACCCAATTTTTGGAAATGTTTCACTTGAGAAGCAACAAAAAAATCAGTGTATTTGTGAAAAATGGTTTTCACTTCACATGAATTTCAGACTTCAATATTTCAAATATTATATTAAAATATTGTATTTTTTTACCAATAATTCCATTTCAGGCGTGATTTGAATTTTGAATTTTCCTTCGCTTTCAATATATGTATTCGTAATATATTTTTTGGAGCGAAATATACTTTTTATTACTTATTCAACACATCTTTTTATTTTTAAATGTGTTCATTGAAGGCTTATTTCTCTCTGTTTTCTCAGTCTCTCCAAACGCCTCTTCAAATACATGGCATTTAATCTCATTTAAAATCTGAATTTCAATTTAGTTTTTATTATTATTATTACTTAAATATTGTATTTATTTTGCTTTTTCTGCGAAGCCTTCGAGGCTTTCGATTGAAAGGCAATTTTAAATGTTATAATAGTATAGCAATAGTCAGTAATAACAGATAATTGTCTTATCTCTTGATTTTTAATTAATTTTTTAAAGAACTTTTCCCACAAACTATTGAATAATGAAGGATAGCCATGCTGGTAGTATCCAGTTTAATTGAGAATTTATTGACTTATCAAGGTTCATCAACGTGTTAAATGCGATTTAAAGTTATGAAATTTCTTAGTAAATAAGTCTGCTCTATTCAACTGATGCCAACTGTATTAAGGCTTGGCCTCCCAGTCCGCTCTCAGGGATTTACTTCATTTGGTATTTTGCTAATTAGTTTTCTTTAATTCAAACATTTAATCAAACATTTAATTCGTTTTTCAAATGGATTTCAAGCGAATTTCTATTCATTTGACGATAAATTTTAATCTGATTTATGATTTAAAATACACTAATAATTAGTAATAATAATCATCGATATCGCAGACCCTGTCATCCGGTCTTCTGATGTATGTATTGATTATTGTAATGAAGACCTGATTATAGTTTATTTCTTTCACTTGTTGTTAGCATTTGATTTGCAGAGACATATCAGTGCTTTTAAATCAGTCAACAAATTTGATGTGAATTTATTGATCACTGAATTCTGATGCTATGATTGAAGAAAAATGTCAGAAACTTGTGTCTCAACCAATGATTTTCTAATGATTTGATGAAATATTTTGACTGACTTTTGATTGATGGCTCAAACTGTCGAATAATAGGGTTTGAATTTTTTTTGGGGGGTCGACAACATATTTTTAGACCCTTTCTCCATTAGCTCTGGCCTAAGAACCCAAATATATCGAGTAATTCATCAATCGATAGATTTTCGCCGAAAAGCTTAAATTTAAAACTAAAAAAAATCGATTTTAAACATTAACTTCAAATTTATTAATGCTTTTTCTTCGATGAAATTTTCCGAAAGACTTTATCCGTCTTTCCAGTGATTAATACATTCTCTGAGTTATTTGTCAATTCTCGGGAGTGGCTTAAGAGCCCACTTCAACAACCCTTTTGGTTATCCCCAGGAATAAATTTCAAGCACACACACACACGTCAAGGCTTTTGTCAGTAAATATTCTGAGCGACTTTTAAGACGGCTGATCGACTCATATCAGTAATCATTTATGCATTAAATGCTGATTAAATTTGTGTATCATTTCGTTACATTTGAGTATCCAGTTTCTGATTAGACGCTCTTTTTTAATGCATTTTAATCATTAAAAGTAGTGATAATTAGAATAAATTGTCTCCAATTATACACAAATGGGATTTGGATTTAATGTTATAGAAACTGCACTGCAAAATGATAGATGATTTTTGCTGATGATATCCAGGGATAATATACTTTTATCAGCCATTTCAGCCGATTTTCGTTTTGTGTGGCAACCCTTTTGCTATGAATTTTTGCAGATGTCCTGTCATTTGGTGGTCGGAAAAAAATATATTCATTTTAATAATAATTATTATTTCATTGAATGGGTTCACAGACTGAAACACGTTTTCATTTATATATTTATATATTCAGTGTATTTCTGTTTAACAAATATATCATTGAATGACAAACAAAAAAAGAAGAATTATTTTATTATTTTCTGAAAAGAAAGTATATTTTCATCGATGAGTTTTTCAATAATGAAAGAGTCATTTGTTAAACAGAAATATACATTACTTTCACAAAAAGAGCTTTTGATTTCATTACGCGGAATATTGTATTTGTATCGGCATTCCTGTGCTCTTTCTTTTTAACGACCGAATCGGTGACCCATTTGTCCAAATATAGAGACTGACTGCGAGTTTTAGAATCAGATAAATATTTCAAAACAGATTTGCAAATAAATTGTTTGCTTTTCTCTCTGTTTTTGTTATGAAAAGTCATCTGCAAGTCGTCTATCATTTCAACAATCGGTTCCAGGCATAAGGACAGCACATCGTTTATTTAGCTGAAAAGGGGTTTTTGTATTCAGACCGCAGAGAAAAAGGTGTTTTTCAGACTATAATCGTTCAAAAAAAAGTGCGACAAAAATCACACACAATATCCTTGTGTTGGGAAAGCAGTTGTGTTTTATTCCAAACCTTTTTTTCTTCATTGAATTAAAGAAAGAAAAATAGGAAAAACTAGAAAAACAGTGTTTGACTTACATTTCATAACCCAATAAAAGTTTAATAGTAATTGTATTAAAGATTTATAAACTGAACGTATTTTTTATTATTATTATCATTATTTACATTCATTTATTTTGATTCAATTGAATCCTATTATGAAGTTTTTCATGTAATAAAGTCTTTTGTTTTAATGTAATTCAGAGCAGAAGTAAACGTATATAAAAATCAATGAACTCAGCATTAATTTAATATTGGGTTTGACTCCGAAGTATTCATTAGATGGAAAGTTGTGTTTTGGGAATAAAAACACACTTTTATTAAATAAATTCTATGATTAATACATTAGAGACTGTTTTTAACTGCAATATTAGTCTTCACCGAAAGAAACGTAAATTGCATTCAATTTAATGGAAATCTAGTCTTTTGACTCACAGTTTGCTTTTGGGGAGTGATTTGTGAAAATCGTTATTATTTTGTGTTTGAAATTCATATATTTTTAAATATGAAATTAAAATCTAAATGTTTTGGTTCCCACTCTTAGAGGACTCGATTCTCACAGCAATTTTCTGTGCAATTAATTTGAGTTTTAGGTGCTGTCCTTTGCCTTTGCCTCTAAACACAGGATATCATATGAAAAAGTGGCCCCGACTACAGGCATTCATTTCCGTCATTATGCTCTCACTTTTTTGTAGACTTCTCTACACTTTTATCTCTATTACGTCTTTCTCTCACGGCTTTGGTTTGTCATTAAATTAATTAACTATCAAATAGTTATTCAATTCGAGTTATCGCTTGTTATCGGCTTCAGATCAGTGATGGCTATGGGGTTGTGGCAACCAGTCTTACTAATCCTGGTAACCTGATACCATGAATTGTATTCCTAATGGTTTGTCACTTAAAAATAGGATTCTCAGGCTTTCCTCAGCAGACACTCCTTGTTTTCTTTGAATTTTGATGAATATTCTGATGAATGTTCATGAGTTCACCCCCAGAACAGTCGTTTATGAGCATCAGTTGTGTGTATGCAATGGTTTTGACGTTTTTGTTTTGTCACGCATTGCATACAATTGTGTGACAGACAGAGGGATAACTTAATAGCAACACAACTGATGTCATCGCAAATGGATAATAATATTTTTTTTGTGATATCAAAGCGCTTTTCTCTGCACAACATAGGGAACGACTGTTTGATTGCAAGTCTTCATTGGAATGACAACAAAATACAGAAGTGCTGTCAGGAATATCTACAAAGAGGTTTTTGTTCACTACTTTTAGCAGACAATCTGTTATTAGATGTTGTGTTTTACTGTATATATGGGTTGATATCATTGCAGAGCCAAAAATCCAGAACCAATTTTTTGGGTAAAATGTCGTTATTTTTCTTATTTAATAACAGAGATTACCAGAGACTGGAGTTTTTTGGGCCAAACACAGGGAGGCATTTATCAAGACTTTTGTCTCATTTTGGGTTCGGTTTTATGTAAGAATCGATTGTTTTATAAATAAAAACGAGGAAAAGGCCTGAATTTCTCACGAATTTCCTCATTTTTTCCTTAAAACGCCAATAAACCTGAACAGTAACAGAAACTCAGCTATTTAAAAATGCAGTTTGAATTAATTAATACCATAGTTAATTAAAAATCTTAAAAAAAAACTAGAACTTCATTTGTGAGATATCTATTCTTAGTTGGAGAACTTGACCCCAACCCTTCACCGTTGCTGACCCCCATGGCTTAATGTGTTGCACAGCAATTCACGACTGTTTTTATTGATGGAAATGCCACTAAACTAAAGGGGATAATAGAATAGAGACTGAAATAAATTACAGACCGAAAAAAACATTTAGTTGTTTTGTATCGAACACTAGTTTTACTATTGATATCCCAATGTTTAAACATATGCCACAAATGCCTTTCGTTTCAGTTCAAGTGAACGCTTTTTGTCATCATTTTTCGTCTGACAAATATTTTTTGGACTTCCGATAGAAATAAAGTTTTCATAAGTTTTTCGGTTCTCTTCTGAAAAGAGTCTTCTTTTTTTGCTCGAAGACTGAGAATAGCTTTCAATTCACGTTTCAGTCGAATTGTGTTTATTATAAAATGTGTTTTTTCTCTGAATTTCTTTTCTATGCTTTTGTCTGTTAAATAAGAGGGCAGTCAACGAACAGTGCATTAAATACACATTTGATTTGAATTGAAAGACAACTTCTTTTTGCCTATTCTTCTCTTTATTCGTAATATTTGATTGTTTTGTCCTTCAGTTTAATGTCTGAATGAACGCCAGGTTTACAAACATCTTTGCAAAGATAGTCTGTGCGAAAGACTTATTCAAATTTAAAGAAGTTATGAAATGCTTTTTGGGAGCAAATTGTTGAAAACATAGCCTAAATAGTATGCTTTTTAATGGGTTTCCGCTTATCATTCAATTTAATCCGATATTATTAACCGAATTCATGTTATTTCTAAGTATTTCATTCATTCAATTACTTTTATTAATGATGTTCAAGGTAGTCTCAGATAAAATCTCAACAATTGTCATATCGCTGAATAATCTAGGTGTAAACTTGCCCATAAAAAGAGTAATTTTTCAGGAGCAATGCAATAAATTGCGATAAAATCTCGATGATACAATCAAAACTTGCTACTTGCAAACTGTGCCAATTAGCTTGGCCTCCCTTTTCCAACTGGAGCTTTGCATGTGCATGAGATCACGAAAATATAATTCTTGAATTAAGATTGAATTTTACTTAATCTTTATTTCCAAAACGAGAATTGATTTTCTCAATAATACCCATGAATTTGGTTTTACATTATTTTCTTTTTCAATTAAATAAGAAATCGATTAAAGTCTTGTATTTAACACAAAAAGATTGCATAAATCGATAAAATAGTTTCTGTTGTCAGTTGTTTTGCAATACTTTTTTTGTGTTTTATTTTTAGCTCAAAAAATCTCAATTCTATTTAATTGGTTCGGGATTACAAATACCAGTGTTTGTCTGAGAATAGAGCAAATACTGGTGGTATTGACTAAAATATATGACTATTCCCTCCTCCGGATTCCCTCCAGAAATACTACATTTATCTAAAGATACACTTAATTATGCAAAAGAAAAAAGTTTTTTGTGAGAAAAATTAATTTGTCTTCTGATTTCACTTTTTTTATTATTGATTTTAAATCTGTTTCGTTACGCAGTAGTCGTTCAGAGATGAGCAAAATTTAGGAGAACCTCATAATTGAGTGCAAAATATGCTGATCCCTGATCTGATTTTTTCCTGTTATCTAATTATAAATCTCGTGGGAAAATCAATAATTGAGGCTCAAACCGAAAATTGGTTTATATGTTAGCTTGTCAGATGTTATAGATGTGTTAGTATAGCAGCTTGCTCATCAGTAGCAGCCCCTTCAAGATGATATGTGAACTGCATACGAGGTCTTATATTTTTGAAATATGATTAGTTTCAAAGATAAAGCTCCAGAAATTTTTCATCCGAAGGGCCAGATATGTCTTTCGCACATCATCTGCACGTCTTGAATAGCATTTCCTTTTTCACAACGCATTTAACTCGAAAAGAGAAAAAAGGCGTCAAAAAACGATAAATGGATTTTTAAAATGAAAATATTTTTCAAACATCTCTTTGGCGAAGAAGAAGAAGAAACAAATTATTACTGACTTTAATGAGGAATCGTTTATAAGATTTCATAGTTAAGTAGCAAAATGTGTGAAATTATGTTTGGCTATTGAAGTGAGAATAGGGTCTGAAAAATATGTGCTCTCACATAGTTTTTAGGCATTCATTAAAGAAATGCTAATATTTGGTCTGGAACCAAAAACACTAATTAGATTTATATCATTTGTGCGAAAACATTATTTTAATTAATTATTTAATTAGAAATTTGAGTCACAAATAGTTTATTCAATGTTTCGTTAAATTACAGTAATTTTTATTGTAATCTATGAGAAATGTTATGCTTTTGTTTCAGTTTCGATTCAAAACTATTTTAATGGCTATCATTCAAAAGGCATTCCTTATTATTATTACTTTTTTCCTGCATTTGAATGGAAACAAAAATTCATTCAATCTTTTTATTAATGAAATGAAGAAAAATGGTAATGATTTTAGCATAAAATGCATTAAGTTTTCACTGAATGGATCCCTTGAGTGCTTCCCTTAACGCAAATCTTTGCAACAAAAAAATTTAGGGAAGAGTTTTGGACAGAATGAATAAATTGATTGAAAATTTCATTTGATTTGATGCGGGCTTTTTTTGTTGTTCTGTTTGCTTCTCCTCTCATCCAAGCCCTGGACTGAGAGAGGACTGACATCCGAGAAGAGTGAAGTTTCTGACTATTTATTAATTCATGGATTTTAGATTCGTGTTTGCGTTGAGTTAATTTGCATTTGAATGAAGGAAATACCTTTTGGGACATCAAGTTGTTTGCATATCTCAGTTGATAATCAGTTGAAAATCGTGTTATCTTTTGTTGGAAATAATAAATTATCTTTCATTTCGAGACTAATATCAATCGGTCATAAAGGACCCGGTTCCCATACACAACCGTTCCATAAATAAAAATTAATTATGTAATTTAAAACAGATGCGACCAGTATTTGAGGACCAATCCATAATTTACCCTGCTGTTCTGAGGCCATCTTGGCTAAGTCAGTTGAAAAGTATTAAGTAATTGAATAATTGAAACATAAGTAGAAAATCAAATGAGTTATGAATTTAAAAGAGTAAAAAAATGTAATCTTGAACTTTAAATTGAAAATTCCGTGCAATCGGTTTATTTGCATAATTGAAAAGCGTAGGAAAGGAACAAAATATAACAGATTTTTGACTTCAAAATCGGTTAAAACACTCGATTCGTATCTAATTTTGGACTGACTTTGAATTTAAGATAAATAATAATCTCCTGAATAAACTTTGGGGTAAATTATCGGCAAAAGAAGAAAAGCGAATATTTTTCTCATCAACTTTGCAAATGAGATAAACATTTAGTCTAAGACTTTGGGAACGACTGATTTGTGCCGTCCGGCAGTTCCCTGTTTCCGACCATATTGTGCAGACAAAAAAACGTATGTTTTTAAGGCATAAAAAATGTTTTATTTCAAACACATATTCGTGTGTTTTGACCGCAAAGACACTGTTCTCCAGATGTTATTTTGCACAACAATTCTTCATTAATGGAACCGTTGACTATTAAACAGCTATTATTCGGTGCAAACCATAACCATTGGTAGCTATAAACGACTTAATTCTTATGTAAGAGTGAAGTTGAAAACTGAAGCAAAAATAATGACCCCAAAGCTATTCAACACAACCTAATGCCTGAACACAAGACTAAACTCTCACCAGTTCTCTCTCTCTCTCTCTCTCTCTCTCTCTCTCTCTCTCGCGTTAGCGGAAAATCGATTCCTATTAATCTGAATGCGATATCAATCAATATTATGGAACTGATTGGAAATAAATCATACATTTTATTTCTATCTTATTCTGTGCCTGACTTCTAGCTAATCCAATAGTGGGCTCGGTTAGTTATTCTTGCACTCTCTCTAACACAAACAGGCTCTCCATTTGTAAATAAAAAGTGAATATAAATTTATTAAATTATAGTCAGATGTCTATTGAATGTGTTTTTCCTCACAATTTATAATTATTTTTTTTATACTTGTTGGTTTTCGTATCGAAGATGTATAAAATTTTGTGCACAACATAACCAAAACTGGGATGACTTGTCGTCAAAAAAAACTTTAGTTCATTGCACTGTTCCGAGCAATGAGTGCTGTTTTCGACTATTTGTTTGGTGTGACTGCGCTCTCACTAAACATACGATAAGTTAGTATTGACTCGAAATTCGTCTCTTCTTCGCTCTGAAGTAAAATATACTTTTCGGGTGTCAACCATTACAGCACCGGGTGATTGTTTAGCTAGGAAGTGCCAGATTAAATACAAAGATTGTTCCGCTAATCATTACTTATCTTCTAAAAACCCAGTCCTCTGCTATTTCTGATAATTCTTTGGCAAAAGGAATAGTTTTGTCACAAAATAAGACAAATATATTTAGGCCTAAAAATTTCATTTCATTCAATCGGAAAGCTCTTAGGCTTTATAAATGTCTGAACTCTTTATTTATGAGACATTAAACCGTAAGTGATTTCCAATTTTATGGCTCTCTATGAGAGAGAAGGCATCTAATATTTTGATCCCTTGCCCCTTTTTGGTGACCAACCCATTAAAACATCAAGAATCTATATTTCTTGTAAATTCCAGTTAAATATATTCTTGTTTATAAGCCGAGCAATAATTTTATGCATTCCTTCATCACTGAAGTCGGTTCCCAATTATGTTAATCGTCAACAATAAGGATATTCTTAATTTGGTAGCAAAAGTCAAGAGTTGCTTAAATTGAGATTTGAAGGGAAGGGTGTTGTTGTTAAACATCTATTCAATGTCTTAACGTTTACATCTAATATTGAATTCTATATTTAGGATCTGAATAAATATATGATATCTAATGATTAGATTCTTAAGCATTTTTGATTAATGATAATAATATGTATAATAAATTCCTGGCAATAATTCATATTTAATGCCAAGAATTACTGTAATATTTACAATCAGAATAGATTTAGACTGAGTTTTATTTTCCCTAAAAAAACAACAAAAAGGTCCTTAATTTATTATTTTTTCCGTAGTTTTAGGCCATAACTTAATCATCACTCCGAGAGAAAACCTATTTTTAACCCTAACCTAAAGATTCAGGCCTTAAATTAATAAATGAAATGAGAAACAACTCTGACCTTAAACTCAAAACACAGGTTTTGTATTGAATTCTACTGAAGTCTTATCACAACTTAATTGTTTTGTGAAAATAAATAATTTAATTAAACATTCCAATTGATGTTATATCAAACAACTTTATTTAATCTTAGCCTTAGTTAATTTATTTGTTAAATCTTAATTAGATTTGCTACTTTTCTCATTACTACTTGCAAGTCGCTGATAACTTAAATAGATGTTTAGATAACCGAAAGGGTTAGAAAAGGGCGGGCCGTTCGAGTATGAAAAATAATCACTCATTTATTGAGATATTAAATAATATATTCAAATAAGAATAAGAATTTACCACTTTTTCTGTGCAATCAATTTTAAAATCAGCATCCTAAAAATAGATCTGAACATTTTTTTTGTAAGATTAACAAGGGATTATCAAAAAAAGATTTGGAAGTGTTGTGCTATTCCTTGTGTTCAAACCATAATTTGGTGAGAATTGAAAGACAAGACACCACTTGAAACCTACAGAACGAGTTTCCACAACAAAAAACTACTTGAGTTTAACTGTCGGTCGAAACACATTAGTGTTGTTCACATTTAAAAAGGTAACCCCGGGTTCAAAATCAACTCAGCTTTTTCTACTTTTCTTATTCAATGTTATGATGGCAAGCCATCTATAATAGTGCTCTTGGAATATATATTCTCATTTCTCTACTGATTATTGTCTGACAGAAAACCTAATGATCAGTGAACAGATAGTATCTACTTTTCGTGCCAATAGCACAGGCCCTGAGTCCGGACCTATTAATTATAGTCCTATTACTCCTTACTGTAGATGTTATTGGATATGTGCTGTGCAGTAGTGGATAGACTGCATCTCAAACATTAAAGTTCTCCGGGTTTTTGATCAGAGCTCGAAGAGCAAAAAAGTTTGTCTAATAGTTCACATCCTTTGGCTTTGGCTTCAATTAAAGTTAATTTTTTTGTGCAAATGTTTTGCTTCATTGCATTGCAAAGTAAGTACTGTTAAATTGAATCCCTTTTTATTATGCAATCACTATTAATGCAGTGCACATCCATTTAATCATTGGCCCTGTGCGCTAGGGCTAAAGTAAATATATTCGCCCATTGTTAATACCTGAAAAATTCATCAGATAACTCATTAAATAATAACGAGTAGATTTGCAATTTTGTGGGAACGACATGAAATTATTGTACAGATATGTCCCTCACTTATGCCTTGGCTCACAATAACGAATAATTACTCCGATTTTTTCGATGAGTGCACTTCATCTGAAATTCAGACCAAATTCAATGTAATTAAGTATTGAATTGTGTTTGCAATACATTTAATTTATTCGATGGGAAAATTGGTTTTTTTTGTTTCCTTTGTTTTTTTGTCGATCTTTTTTTTGTCCAAACAATTCCAAGAATACAGTCGAGTGAACAGTGAAAGTGATGCGAAAAACAAATACATTCTTATGTAATAATAATAATAATAAGACTAAAACTAGACTTTATTGTTATGTAACACAATTTTATTGAGAAAATGTGCTGTTCTTATGGACTCTATTCACTGATATGCCTGTCTTAATGTCTGACTTCTTTTGGCCACAAGTATTCAATATTTGCTTCTGAGCTAATCATTAAGAATATGCCAAAAGAATTAAGGCTTCAATACCTCTTTATGTGTGTGTGTGTGCGCTGTCTATTTTTTTTAGTCCATTGTAATGGGTATTATCTACAGCTCATGCATGACTGGCCTCCCCCTTGGATTAGTTGTGAATCGCCAGCGAAAAGTCTGTCTCATATTTATTAAGTAACACTAATTTATCCGAACAGAGAGTAATAGAGAGTATATCGTAATAAAGTCGGGTCTGATATATACTCTCAGGTTTTGCATTCAATTTCTATCATTAACTGGAGGCAAGGCCTTCCTCGACGAGTCCTTTTCCAGTGGTAGAGCCCAGTGTTAGTTCTATGAAATAAAAAGTAAATTTTTGCTATTATTTGCCGAACCGTATTCTGAATGCTAAGTAGGAATTGTCAATAGGGTTGGGCAACGGTTGGCACCTGACTTAAGTTCAATCCTCCCATTCTTATCAGGAATCAGATATGATGATGCATTGCTCATTAGCATGGCAAATTAATGTTACGTTTGGTTAGGTTTTCGGTGCGATGTCATTATGGCCAGGCTCTGAAATATGGCTGTGCCAGAAAATTAATTATCGATCTGTAGTCTGGCGAATGCCTCTTTGAATAGTTAATTTCTCTGGAAGTTCTGTTTCGGAGAACCCTGGACCGGTTGGCAAAGTGGTACGCACCGCTGGTTGCCAAGTAGTGATAGGAGTACGGGCATATACACTGGAAATGCATGATTCATCTTTCACAGCACATTCACTACTGTGTGTATTATAAAATTATTCCTCTCTTTTTGTTATTTTTCATTATCAAAGTTACGATCCGTGACTATAAAAGCGAATAACAGTTGCATTTTTATGCTCACCATTTGGAGACCAAGTTTATTGTCAGACAGACAGTTGTAATGAAAGTGTTTGTAAATCTAAACTCTGATTTTCCAAAGCTGTGAAATGAAATTAAATATTTAAAAGAATTTCTCTGAAATTACTGTTAAGTATTACTTCCTTTTGATTATTCAGTTTTTCATTCATTCATTCACAGCTCAGAATTATCTGTAAATATTGAGTTGAATAACATTTGTATATTAAATACAAGTCTTTTCTTACTTATCTTTCAATTTGAAAGCCTGTGTGATATCAACAAACAAGTATTCAAAATATTTTTCAGTAAAACACAAATTTTTTCTCTGAATTTAAATGTGAATGCAATTCAAACGCACTTAATGTCTGTTTTTGAATATCCTTTTTGTTGAAAAAGGCTTTCTCTTTAGACTTCATTTGGCTCATGAAACAAATTCTTAATTCTGTCCTCCTTTCCCAAATACCCAAATCTCTGATAGAATTACGTTTTTTTTATCTCTTTTCAGTTGAGATTAAATTGAAATCTAATACAGAACTCTATATTTGATATATTTTGTAATTTTATATTTTCTATATTCCAGACGTCAGTCCATATCTTTTTTATCGATTTTCCAGCAATGAATTCAGTCGACAAAGTTTTAGTCAAACATTCACTGAACTCTTATTTAATTCGTTTTATTGATTTAATGATCAGTTTTGATATTCTAATGCCAGTGATAGACAAGTTGCTAATACTAGCACTTCCCCCCATGAGATTTACAAACTCATCAGGTTTCCTCTGGGCTTATCTGATAGGTTCAGAATAAAAAAGAAGGATCGCTTCGATTAGATTCTTGTATCGATTGCCCAGGATTGAATCCGAGCTTCATTTTGCTAGAATCAAAAGTCTGGCTTTTATCGTTATTTTTTTTCAAAGTACAATCCAATGGAAAATGTAAACCCTTTTTATGCCATCCATGTCCTATCTGTTTGATCTCAAAACGTTTATTGGGATTTCAAATTCTTTATGTGTTTTTTCGTAGATATAAGTCATCCGTTGAGAGGAATTTTCTCTGAATTTTCACTTTTATTAAGAATTCAGAGAATTTTAATTTGAATTTGAAAATTCACAAAATGATCTATTAATTTATTTAATGGCGAATTCGATCCAAATTTTTAGTCAAATTCACAAATTGCCCATTAATTAAATATTAAAAATCAATACATAACTGAAAAAGGTTGTTTAGAAATGTTGAGTTCAGTTTACGTTTTGATTAATTATTTGGAAAACTCTTATCAGAAGTCTTAACATAAGTTATAGATTCATAAAATTGGTTTAAGTACTCATACAAAGTGAAAAATTAGGGATAATATTTCATTTAAGTGTAAATAATCTGGTTATCAATCGATTTGACTTATTTTTTAAAATGACTTTAACTCATTTAACTCATTGAAAAATATCAATAAACTAAAGGCGTGTTTATTTTCATTAATAATTTTTCGATAATAATATTGTTTAGATTTTTGTGTCAATGAATTTCAATTGATTTTTCAAAAAGTTTATTACTTTTTCTCTGCAAAGACAGCAAAAAAAAAGCAATATTGAGTTCAATTGAGTCCGAGTTAAGTCAAATGTGAAATTGAAGGCAAAAAAAGTCGGAATTCAAACAACGAATTCATTAAAAATCAGTTGAAAATTGATTGTTCAGACAAGAAGTTAAACGCCATATCCATCACAACTATTTTGGAGGATCTTGGATTGTTTTTGTCAGTTCAATGATATCATATAAGTTAAGAATAACAGAATGTCTCCGCTGTTTTTTTTCATCATTCAACTTCATTTCTTTCCCAATCCGCTCAGCATAACAAGCAGTTCCCAATAACAAATAATTCCATACTATTATCGATTGAAATGTTGAGCTCAAAAACTGGAGATTAAATTTCCTTTGAGTTCAGGAAAAAAAATAAACTGTTATTTCAATTGAAAATTAAATACAATTTCGAAAACTCGTGTCATTCAAACTGAATGTCGATTTAATCAAAAATAAATTAAATTTGAAATACATTTTCTCTTTGAAAAAAGTTTTTCATTCTTCTAATACATGACTTCAAAACAAAATCCAATTCTTTATTATTGTATTGATTGACATGTATTTCGAGGAATTCATTAAATATTTAGGCCCTTAGATATCATGCCCTGGCATTACCTGAAGAGAAAAATTCTTTCAGATTTTGAAAAATTATGTTGAATTACAAGTTATTGTTAGCAGAAAATAACCGTTACTTAACGTCCAGTTCATTATTCTATTTAATATTTTTAAATTTGTTTTTTAAGTTTTCATTTGAATAATAGCTATTGTTTTGTTGATTCAATTTAAATTATAAACATAACCATTCATTTATTTGCAATTCTAATCCATTATACATATTTATGCCCTTGGCTAATTAGCCTTAATATTGAATAGACATCAAAATTAAAGCTTAACGTTATTCTTATGAATTTCTTGTGCATCACCAAGATATAATCTATGAGGATTGATTATTTTCTTTAAAAATATCAGTTCTCATTAGTTTTAAAAACTGCCTTACTTATATTTTCCAGATGAAAATTTTCCAGTTTATCTTCTTTGAAATATAACAGAAACTAACTTTATAACAGATACTTTTCCTAATGAAGCTTGATGCTGTCTATGTATGCATACATTATCTAGCATATAATTTTAAAAATTAGTTGACAAACTGTTGTGCCATTAATCAGAGAAACTGTCAGAATAGAAAACATACAATAGAAACGGCTGTTAATTAAATTGAGCCTTAAATTAACATATTTTTGGCTCAGACTCTGTTCCTATTTATTAGGAGTCGATTTGGCGAAAATAGTTCTCTGTATCGCAAGTAATAGTAAGTAATATTCAGAAATGCCTCTTATTCTGAGTTAAAGAGATTCTCACGTCTTTCCCATGGAATTTAATATAAAAATAATGTAGGGGGTGACCAACGAGGCGGTAGCCTTGATATAAATACTTTAATTTACCATTTTAATCTTTTAAAAAGTAAACTATCAAGATATTAAAATATTTGCGTAGGAGAATGGAAACATTTTCTTTAGAAGCTTCCAGAGTTTGAACTGATCAGTTGCTTTTAGATGACTGAATTTGTACATGGTTATTTTCCATTGCAAGTCCAATAAACACCTGCATATTGGATGTGGAAAAAATTGTGATTCAATTTGTCGGCAATGCCTTCCTCTGAGAATTGAGACTTATTTTAGTAGTAAAAAGAGACTCCAGTAATGTTAGGAACCTTTTATTCTTATCGAAGCAATCATTTATGGAAATAATGATAATTTTGTTCTTCTTATGCCTTTCCTATGAATGGGTTTTATGGAAATATCACTTTTAGTCATACAATCATAATGTTATAAATAGAGTAATGTATTCGAAATACACTTTACTTCCCATGTCGTTCCCATCTCTCAAACGGAATATCTATTTCTGTCTATAGGAAAAGGCTGTTTGTGCTCGACTCAAATGCTGAGCAAGTAGTTTGAACTCTTCCTACTCTTCTCCGGAGGAGAAATTCGGTCATTCGATCGATACAATAGAAATGTGAATTTCGGATCAGAAACAGAGAAAATTAGACAACTTTTTGATTCATTTACGCAATATTTCAGCGCTTATTATCAAAATGTAATTCAGATTCATTCAAGAGATAATGGTTTTATCAAAATTCACTTTTCGCTTGTCTTTCATCTCTTTATGCAAATTATATTCAGCCTTTTTGATGTGTCTATCAAATTGAGCAAGCCCGAAATATTTTTATAGCCTGCTTCGAGCAAAAAAAGTTTATGTTTATTAAGTTTTCGTTTTATCTTGATTAAATATTTAATGTTTCTGTTGATAAACTTGAAATTTTGAGTTTTATAAATGATGAAAATTTACGAAATGTCAAAAAAAAGTGGAGGTGCCGGGGATCGAACCCGGGGCCTTTCACATGCA
>JAQIWP010000055.1:0-49012 GCA_034695525.1 Euzetes globulus
TTCAACTCATCTAAGCTGAACACGGTGTTTTTGAATGTGTTTATGCTTGCGCATGAACATTGTTTCATTTTGTGTCTTAAAAGTGTCTCGTTGCCTGAAACTGTTCTAGAATATGAATTTGTCAAATAACAAATCTGAAATTTTGTATCGGAAATTTGTTAGTAAAATTTTAAAATTTTGAACAATTTATTTTAACTAATTCATATTCTGAAAAATAAAATAATATCATGTTATTTAAACTCTTTGTAAAAAACTGACAAATAACGTCTTAAAATTGCATTTCAAAATTTTTATTCTAGAAAAATAGTCATAATTTTAAAACCATTAAAGATATAGAGTTCTAATTTTCACCAATCGATTCAGCATGCTTGTTTTAATTGGTAACGATGTCTCATTTGTTGAAATTCATTGAATGAAAAATATGACTTTGACACCCTCTAGCGGAAAAATGCACAGGAATTTCAAAAATACCCAATACAAACAGTGTTCAGAATTACTTCCTCTATCGGAAAATCCTATTTTCTATGAGCCCCGGTTTTTTTCCTTTTTATTAAATTTCAAGCGTAGTCTTTCAAGTTTTCTTTTTCTTTCTGTGTGCTATTGCTAACATAAATAGCGTCTGTTTTAGTCAGAGTGCCGGACATCCTGCTTTTGACAAACAGTCTCCAAAAAAGTCACGTTATTTATGCTTATTGAAAGCTAAAACATTTGTTTGTTTACATCAAAGTGTTCACCACTATTACTATTTAATATAAGTATCGAACGGCAGTTCTATTATGTTTATGGAAGCATATAATTTTTCAAAATAAAAACATACATATATTCCAATTAAAATTAAAATATTTAGTTGAATTCAAAATATATTAATAATTAATAACTTAATTTCAATGCTTATTATATTTTTCTATTTTAAATTATTATTTAATGAATTTAACTGATTTACAATTTAAATAATAGCTGTCATTATATATATTTTTATTTTGATGCTTGTTTAAAATATAACAAAATTGATTGAGAGGGTGAACCATATGGTGGTCAACGTCTTGGTTTACATCAAAAACTAACTCATAGTTTGATTGCCAAACAAATCATTGACAGAATGTCATTCATTAAAAGTCCTATTAAAACACCGCCGAAGAAGACAATGAGTGAGTGGGCGTCCAGTCTCATGAATGAGAACTTTCTGAACAAACCGTCAGATTTAGCAAAACTTTTGCTGGTCCTCAAAAATGGCATCCATGCAAATGATTGGCCACAAGAGGTCAATGACTTGAGACAATTCGTGGTCGACAGAGTCAAACAGTGTTTCGACGATAGCGGAGAAGCGGCGACAGAGACCTGCTTTGAAACAGCTCTCGAATATGGATTCATTCGGATTGAAACCGACGCCAAAACTGGACTCAAGAGGTATGTTATGACTGATAATTGTTTAAATGAATACTTAAATGGTTTTAAATGATTTGTAAGATATGTGGAAACCGCCAAAAGCCAGTTAGACATAAGACACGACTGGTTTTGCTTCGACTGCGATGTTATGGTCAGCAAAACCAATCGACAGTTCATTAAATGTGATAAATGTCTTCGAGTATTCCATCGCAAGTGCTGTCAAGAGTTCGATACCGTCAAAGAGTACGTCTGCAGACATTGTAAAGCAGTTGAAGAAGTTGAGTCCAATAGTTATATAAACAATCAAAAAATTGATGCCAAGAGAATGAGTCGTTTGATAGGCTTTTTACTAGACTTCGCTAAGAGACAAATGAAGAAGAAGTTCGAAGAAATAGATCTGAAGTTTGAAAGCCAAGAAAACACTTATATTTATGTGTTCAAGGAAATGAATTTGAGTTTAATGAGACAAAAGGTGGACAAAAATGAGTATAATAGTCTGGCTCAGTTCAACGACGACTTCCTCATTTATATGCATAACCTGTTCATCAGTCAAATCGATTTCGTCAACTCTAACATCAGTCAGAACTTCGAGGACTTACGAACTTTTCTCAACAAAGAGTTGATTGAATTAAAAAAGTGTGTCGACTGTTACGAGAGGGCTAACGATAAGGCTCTTCACCAGTCAAACAAAGAATGGTTTTGTCTGCCGTGTGTTCCGCCCCACAAACCAGTGTTCGCCAAATTAAAGAACTGTCCGTTTTGGCCGGCCAAGGTGATCCGGTACTTCGAAGACAACAAGACTTCGAAAATTGAGGTCTGCTTTTTCGAAGCAGAAAAGGTTAAGAGTAAGGCAAGTGATCCCACTTTCAAAAAGAGTGACGTCAAGCCCTTAGACATCAGAGATATCGATGACGTCTCCGTTTTAAATCAAATTAAAAACAATCAAAGACTGGTTAAACCAATGGAACTGTTAGTCAAATATCTGGAATTGGTGTCGGACAGCCCTTCCCAATGTTATAGCACTACTATTGATTTGATCAGACAAAACAATTTAACGCACAAAACCACAAATAAGGATCAGTCGATCGATGAGTGCATTGAGAGTACAATCAGAAGTGCACTTAAAACTCCTTCAAAGGTTCCCTCAAAAGGTCGGCGAAAAAGCAAACAATCAAACCCTACGCCTAAAGTGACGCCACAAATAGTAGGACAGCCGTCAGAAGAGCCGTCAGAAGAGATACCCATTACATGGCAACCGAAGAGTCGTAAAAAGAAAATGAAGTCAAACAGCTCTAGTAAGACAAGTACTCGCTCTTCGTCTCCCAACTCAAAGATTCCAGTTCTGCCAAATATGTTGACCAACGATTCCAATGATTCCATTGATTTCCTCAGTAATACTGTTCCCGATCTGACAATTTCAGAGCCCCCTGACATCTCTCAAGACATGCCTCAAGACAGCCACAAAAGAAGGTCCGGAAGAATAGCACAAATCGCACAAATCACTCCCCAAAAGACTGATTTTAATAAGAAAAGTGAAATTAAATCCGTAAAGACATCGAAGCGTCGCAACAAGTCTTTAGATGAAAGCCGACAAATGGAAGTCGGTTTCAAACACCAAAGTAAGACAAATAAAGAATCAGTTTTGGCAACTGATTTGTCTGAGAGGTCCCACTCAGCCCTCAACCAACAAAACATTGGCAATAATCAGAATACTTCTGAAACCAATACTCAAAGTTCAGAAGCCATTCACTCAAACACTTCACAGCAATTGAGTCAGAGTTGCAAACAAACGGGTATTTCAAAGCACTTCCGTTTTTACAAAATATTATTTATTTGTTTTCTTTAGAATCAAATGTTGAAAACAATTCGACAAAAGTCCAGTATTTTAATATTCAGACAAAAGGAGTGACAACAGCAGTGGTCACTACCGCTTCCTCTGTCACTCCAATTGTAACGTTAACAACACCTTCGATGACATCTCAATCAATAGCAGATCCAATAACAGCGGTTCCAGTGATTGTGCCGCTTGTGATCGATTTGGCCTCCAATCCAACAGAGTTAAGATCAGAGCCATTAAAAGCAATGGAGAACTCATCCTTTGGAAAGACTGTCAGCGAAAAAGTGACAAATATTCAGGAAATCGCTGATCGCCTAAACCATCGAATGCAGGAACTGATAGATATGAAAGACCTGCCTCACTCCAAGATGGAATTGGATGAGAAATTGGCTGTCATTGAATTTCACCAGAAGCAACTGGTTGAAAAGTTGAAAACTTGTCAAAAAGAATTGGAGCAGGTCAAAATTGAAGTGCGAGACATAAAAAGAGAGCGCTGGTGTTGTATGTGTGAAAAAAGAGCCAAATGTTACTGTTGTATCCGTTACTACTGTTCCCGACAGTGTCAGGCTCTCGACTGGAAGACTGGTCACAGCACTCAGTGCTTAGATCTCAAAAAATAGACCGCTTCTGACTATTATGTCCTTGTTAGCCTCAAATAGCGTCTTAGTCGGCTCAACCCAATGGCTGCCAATTTTAATCAACAAAAATATCTTTAAATTCTTTTGTTTAATAATTTTCAGAACAATCTTCAAATTCAATTAAAATTCAATTATTTTCAATTAAAATAATACCTTATATGGACTGATCCGAGTCTCCACTATTGCAATGGTTATGTCTTCATTTACGGCCAATAACGAGATGTTACAGTTAATGGTCGGGCCCTACAAAACTATTATATAATACTATAATTACTCATTTTGTATCATTCCTTGTCTTCTCCTAAAAATTGTATTCAAAATATTGATCTCAATTATCAGACATTATTATAATATTTATGGCTATTATTGTTATTAAAAATTGGCGTTTAATTTGAACTCTTTTGGTTTTATCAAACATTGCAAGAGTCGATTGTTTGCATTGTTTCGATGCCTTATTAGAACTTCATTTGACGGATGTTTGCATTTTGCAAATCAACGACACATTCAGTCTTTATTCCTCACAAATTGATTCAAACTCTTTAAAACGTTTTGTCGATTCAATTGTTTAAAAGTTTTTTTTAATCAATCAAAATGAATGCCGTAATGGATATGAAAACTTTGGAACAACAGCTGTATATTCACTGCAAACCGCTTCGGGACTGGATTTTGGTCAAAATTCTGGACAGAGAATGTCTAATAGAAGAGAATGACGTCTGTTTGGTGATGGCTGTGGGCGACCCTTCCTTTAAGAATAAACACGGCTATTTAGTCGAACTAAACATCAGTAAAGGGGATCGGGTTCTCGTCCCCCGAAAGGTTCTTATCTTTTATTACTTTATATAATCTTCACTGAAAATGTGGTCTTTCAGGTCAGACGTATTACTGCAGAGATAACTACCGATTATTTTCTGGTCTCAATGTTTGATATTTTGAGTTTCTGGAAATAACTCTAATTTGAAAGTATTTTTCTCGGTATTGTCCACAACTCTGACCTAAAATAGAATGAGTAAATACAGTCAAATAGTTTCCCTTTAAGTAAATATTAACACTTTTTTAGTATTTTTGTAATTCATTTTAAAAGCAAATAAAATTCATTGGTTTTTCAAATTAGAGTTTTATTTTACATCTGATTTCAGTTGACATTCGTCTGATTTTCCAAAAAAGTTTATAATTTTATATTTGCCAAAGACTTTGAGTTAAGATATCGGATGAAAATGAATTTCATGTCCAACGATGTGCTCGAAAGAGCTCTTATGGCTCACATGAATCCCAATCGAGATATGATTCTGTGCAAAGTATTGGACAGATGTGCTCTGATCGAGGAATCTGACATTTGTCTGGTCATAGCAGTCGGTGCCCAGTCTTATATGAGTGAAAAGGAAAGATTGGTTGAGTTGAAAGTCAAAAACGGAGACAGAGTTCTGGTCCCCCGAAAGGTGCGTCGAATAACTGCTGATATAACCACCGATTATTTCCTGGTCAGTTATTTCGATATCCTCTCCATTTGGGTCTGACTCATCCAAATTGATAAAATGGTAATAAACTCATCTTATAGAGTTAAACTATACAATACTAGACCTTTGTTATAATAAAAAAGTTATGCGAAACAAATGGCTTAAAAATAACAAGAATAAAAATCATGATAAATAAATAATTAAAAATTGCTTCTATTTAAATTTGTCTTCAATATAAATAAAAATTTAATTCAATTTTCATTAAATCGTAAATTAATTTTAATTAAGTTTATAATATATTATTGAATTTGAACTAAATCTTCCTAGAAAAGTGTGTGTTGACTAAATAAAGCTAGGTTCACATTGCAGTATATCCGCCGTCAACTGGTAGGCAATGGCCTGTAATCATGGAAGACATATCACTCAATAAGAAAATGACCGCATCGGCCACTTCTTCTGGTTCTGCGAATCTATCTAAAGGTATTCTTGATTTCAAAGGACCAGATGCTTTAGGATCAGACCATACTCTTGCTCCTAGATTTTCAAAATTAATTTATTAATGATTAGATAAAAATTAAAACAATATGCAAAAAATGTATAACAATTTTAATTCATTTGTTCTAAACATTAAAAGAACACAAAAGGAATAATTAAATTTTGGAAAATGACCTCTAATTTTGTTGGTTGAAAGAGTTGGCAAAGAATATTAATGTGAATGAACGGAATCGGTCAGTACTCGTAAATCATTTATCACACGTTTCTCAATCAGCCAAGATTAATCTCTACTCAGGTCACGTTCAAACTTTACTAATGATATCAACAAAGTCATCACTTCGACAAATTAACTCTTTTCAAGGTGATCAGGGTCAAAGACTGTAAAATTTTCCAATGTTTTTAAGAGAAACCGATCATTTTAATATCATAGCAACACATTTGTAGATATTAAGATTGATATATATTAAAATTAAGTTGTATCAAGGGTAAAATTAAAAATTTTATGAGAATTTGTTTAAGAGTAAATCAAAATATTAGGCTTATTTATTACTATTTATTTATAAAAATCGTTTAATGAACTGAATAATTTTCTTGCTAATTGACTTGCTAAAAGGTGATAAATCAATTAAACTGAAACATTCTGCTAAAAGTTTTAAACAAAAATATGATTTCGAGACAATTCGGGAAACTTTTGATTAAATTAATTAAAGTTTTGATTTAGAAATCAAATAAATACTAATTATTATTGACCCAAAGTTTTAGTCGGAGGAAAAACCAAACACTCCCCTATTGGTCACCTCTGTTAAATTGTTTTGTTGATATCATTAATAAAAATGAACTTTTTTCTAATTTCTAAATTGTAAGCTTATTTTTTTTAAGTTGATTACAATTACAATAATTTAAATTCAATTTCAGACTCATTTTCACACTTTTTCTTGACTAAATATATGTATATTTCGGTCAATAAGTTTAATAAAACGTTTCTATTATACAAAATCTATTGACTGTTCCATATAATAGAATATATTGCAGATTAATTATCATCGATAAAATGTTTTTACTATTTTTTTTTAAAAAAGATAATGATTTCAAATTAAGTTCGAGTAATAGATTCGTTTAACACAAATATCTAACGCGAATTGTAACTGATTTCCTAATTTTCTCCATTTGTTTCTTTTATTTTTTCTTCGAACTTATAACTTTCAATTTCTAGCCAAACATTTGTCACTTATTTTACCAAACTTCAAATGAAACGCAAACTTCAAAACAGACATCAGGAAAATTGAAAACAAAAGCATAAAAAAAAGAACTGGATGTTCAACAATTACTTATTGGATTTTGAGCCTAATTTTGTCAATAATTGTACGTTTAAAAGATTTATTGAAAACAATTTAAAAATGTTAGGAAAACTATAAAAGAATACCCAATTCTGTCCAAACGATTGTAGGGTTGACTGCATTGACTCTAACGAAAGGACCCAACTCTAGAGCTAATACTCTAGTGATGTGGTCAACGGCTGCTTTTGAAGCACAATAGACTAAATGGTCTTTGAGTGGTCTGAGACTGGACTGACTGGAAATGTTGACAATGGCTGCCTTTTTCTTATCGCGGATCCAATTTTTGGCCACAGTTTGCGATATATTTATAACCGCTTTAGTATTGATTGAAAACTGTTTGTCCAACGCTTCTTCAGTTACCGAACCGACTGCTTCTAACAGAGCAATGCCCGCGTTATTGATCACCAAATCTATCGGTTCAACTGTTTTAAGGGCATCTCTTGTGGCGCTCCAATCGATCAGATCCACACATAAAGTCTCAATACTTCCTTTAAACTATAGAAACAATAAAATATTCAATTAATGTTTTGGACACTTTAGAAATATTTTTTGTTTTAGCAACAAGAGCTATTAAATGCCTGTCTCAAATTAGTCTTTCTCTAGCATTTCTCTGTCTTTTGGTCATCCCTGAACTTAATAATCTAGAAGCAAATCCATTAAAGTCATTATAATCCCTTGACAATTCTATAAGTTTTCATTTAATTAACTTAATTAATGACGTCATACTGAACGTAATTTAATTTTTTAATTGAAGTAAGAAATAAACTTTTCATTGAATTATCTTGCTTTAAGCCCTTAGGTTTTACAATAGATTTGAAAATGTCCTGGTAACGTGAAATTGGAGTAATGTTCTAATGAAAAATGTTTTTAGAAGTTCAATTGATTGAATTCAGTTCATTATTTTCAACCGAATTAAATGCTAAGAATTTGGAATCAGTTTTGTTAATCAAAAGCATAAGTATTTCAAATGATTTTGATTTTCTTTATTCTTTAATTATTATTTCGAACCTTTTTTAAAAGGGTATCTTAAAAACATTTAACAATTTGGATCAATAAAAGATAAATCAGTTGACTATCACTTTTGTGAACCCAATCAACAGATTAGTCAACAGATGAAACACATTCAGACTTTATTCAGTCAGTTTCGTCGATTAATGTCGAAAATGTGGTCAAGTGTTACAAAAGGGGATCAAATAAACGCAAACAAACCAAATAGTCCTAATTATCTCTTAAGAATTAAAAAAAGTTTCGATTAACGGATGAACAAAATCTATTAGAAAAGGCAATTGTTGTGGAAAAAAAGATCATTTATCGGAGGAAAAAATTTGATTTTTATCAACAACAAAAAATGGGATCAGTTTTACAAAAAGTTCAAAATTTATAAAACAGAGACACTTTTAAGTAACTTTAAAATAAATTTGAAGACCACAAAAGAAGGAGCTCTTTCTCAGTCTTTCATTGTGTTTTTCAAACAAGACAATACCTCAAAATTATAAGATAAAGAAGAATGTTTCCTGTTTATACAAATCGAAGAGATTAATCAACGACAGAAAAGGGATCCTAAAATGGGATTTAATCTCGTTTCTAAAAGCATTGAGTACTCGTTCTTGGTAGACAAAAAAAACTATTGATGAAATCTTAGGTTGGAACTTTCATCCAAATACTAAAATCTTTTACAATAATTTAAACTCAATGTTAAGCTATTAATTTGAAGAAAATACTGAAAAGATTTTACACCAATCAATTGTCCTTCTCATCAATGAGTCCCCCCACCCCTTCTGGATCTCAGGACGAGTGGGTTCAAGTACCCCCTCCCCCAGTGTCGACATTTCTATACATTTTCATTTAATAAACAATTTGAACGAATTGTCGACCAAATTAAAAACAAAAATTGAATGAATGAGAAAATAAATGCAATGATTATAAGAAGTCTGAATTGTCTTCAAATATTACAAAAGAATATTCAATGCAATACTTTCACTTAACTTGGTTTTTTTCGGCCAAAGATTAAATTATTAAATATGACTTAAATTTTTGTATTACTTGAAAATATTTCATTCATTAAACAAATAATTTATATTTCAATTAAAAATAAAATAATTAGAAAAATAGAAACAAAAAGTATTGGTTTGAGACTCACTTCACTTTCTAATAAGTTGAGCTGATCCGATCTACAGTCCAAAGCAATAACGAATGCACCACAACTTATTAGTTTCTTGATAATTGCCTTGGCTATTCCTTCATTAATATAATCAATGTCAGTTTTACCTGCTTTTCAAATTAATAGATAATTTTAATGTCAAATATTGTCAAACCTCCGCAGCCGCCAGTAATGAGGACTCGTTTATTCGTAAATTTGATTTCCATTGACCTCTATATTTGTTTCTCGGTTTTTGATAATTAGTTGCAAATCCAAATAGAGCTACCAAGCATCGGTACCAAGCAACACTCTACAGCTAAAATTCAAACTAATATTTGGGAAATAGAGATATTTGTTATTCGGTTCAAACTCAGGTTAGACTACCTTTGAATTATTAAAATGAACTACAATTTTAATAAATGTGTCGCACATTTAACATTCATTTGACTAATTTTTAAAATGTAGAATTTTAAATTGAACTTTGTCATGTTAGAATTAGATGCTGGGAAAATAATTGTCTAATCTTGAGATATAAACAATCCATATCTTCAACTTCTTAGTTATAATCTAATGAATACCTTCTTTGTGGCCCTAATTTTGGTTAAATTCTACAAAAAAAGGGGATCTCTTGTTATAAAAGTTCTTAATTTAATTTACTGTCAATGAATTGAAGATAACATAGAAATTATTGGATCAAAGAGTCAACCAATCAGAAAACGACCATATTTTGAATGAACTCACAATTTGTGGTTTGAGTTGCATTCTCTGCTATGAGATTTTAAAATTGATTTTAAGCACATTTCTAATTGTTTTGTTTGCAGAAAGTGTTGGCTCAGCTTAAAGTGTTCCTCAGTTAAAAAGAATCGGATTTAAGTGAACCTGGGTTTAAGAGATAGGGCACAGACAACTTAAAACAAATTTACAATATCTGACTTTCCTACAGAGCTACCCTGGTATACAGCCCTGTAATCAGAGAGAAAGAGTTGTAGAGAGTGAAGAGTAGTCTCTAATAAGCACATGTCCTAGTATCAGTTTTAATCGCTACCAAATTTTTAATTTTACAACTGTTGAGAAAAGACGTGAAATGTTTTCGAGAATTTTAAGATTCAGTTAAAGCTGGTTACTGTCACTAGGTCGGTTTGGCAAAATTGGGGGACAACTTCGAGCAAGGGATAGTATAGAGCGTTAATATGCGCTAAAATGTACTAGAATGGTTTCAATAAATGAAGAATAACAACGAGAGAAGGGCTATAAGGAGAGAGATAACAACTCCCTCTCTTACTTACTCCATGTATAATCCAACAAGAGCCAACTAAACGAATTTAGTTTTTTTTGCTATGATAACTAAGTTTCGGAGTATATAATTTCTCTTTCCCGCTCCTACCCTTCCACAAATTAAAATTTTAAGACAATTTCCTGTCTATAGATGTATTTGGCAAATAGTGTCCTGATATATAGGCCCAAGATTCTTGAATTGAGTTTAAGGGTCAAATCTAATTCATTCACTCACAGACTCACTCACCCCACCATACACTTTGAAGCCCTTTCCCTAGAATAGAATAAATTTGGTTTAGGCCTTAGAACTTAATCGGAACTTAATAGAGTTTGATTACTTTTGTTTGAACTTTAATAGGTTCTCATAGAATAAATGGTATTCCTCTACCTTTTGCTAGATTAGGTCAAGACATCTTTCAGACAGCCTTAGTCTCGAATATATTTTTGAATTAAATTAAATTAAATATATATATTCTCAAATAAATTCTTTATAAATTCTATATCCAAATGGAGGTTATCGTCGTTGTATGCATTCGCTGAATACTTGTTTATTAAATAATAAGTTAACAAGCAATAAAAAGTTGAAAACAAGAATAAAAACATTAATGTTGAATGTAATTCTAACTTTATTAATGAAGGACATGCCATCGATGGTATCAATCGGCCTATTGACTGGATTATTCAAATAAATTTTTATTATTGAAAAATGATTTTGTTTCGAAACTTTGAACTTTATCTTTATTGCTGTTTAATCCCAATTATCATTGACTCTGATCTTAATCGCAAAGAAAACTCAATTAATTTCATTTTTAAATAAATAAAAACAATTCTTTTTTTTAGTTAGTATTCGTCAATTAAACAAGATATTTGAATATTTAAATCATTTTATTTTTGAGTGAACTTAGGAATTCCTAGATTATCTAAACTTTTTTTATTTAAAAAATTATTTCATTGGCTTGTTTGCAATAAGAATAAAAATTATGATTAATGGAAAAATTATTTGTTTATGAGTAGAAATGAGAACCAGCATCAATTATTTTGAATAATTTGAAAATTGTTTTGTTTTATTTTTTAAGCAATTTGTTAAAAATTATTGTAAACTTTATTACTGTTATAATATTCGCAATTATATAATAATTTATAATCAATAGCCTTATCGGAAAAATTAGTGCCTCGACTCACTCTCTCACAGTCTTTTGAAGTTCAATAAAATGTTAAATAATTTAATAAAATCTAAAAAATAACAATAAGGACATTTCAATTTTAAAAATTTAGTTTTACTACTTACACATAAACCTTAATAAGCTAAAATTATTCAAGGCAACTTAGTCGACCATAGTAATGTTTTTGTTAGAAGCTCTCTAATGACTTCGAATAATGAAAGAATTCAATTGCATCAATTATAAATAGCTAATCCAAAGTGACATTAACTGTCAAAAGCTGTCAAAAGCTGTCAAAACTGACAACAGGAAAAGCAAATTTTCGTCTCGCTTTTATTTTTATGGAATATTTCAGAAAATGATACAAAAACTCCAAAGTCTGTTATGAATACAACTTTCGAAACTTCATAATACAATTAATCGATTTTAATTAGCAAGTTCGATTTGATCAGAATCGATTCTTATATGTTTTTTTCTTTTCTTTAAATTTATTTTTTTACGGCCTCTACAACTCTGATTGATATATAATTAAAGCTTAATTAAGCTGAAGATCAAGGAAAATAAGCTGAATTTGGCTCAAAATGGCCTTTACGTCCGCTATTTTGAAATCCATTAGTTTTTTTCTAATTTTGAAATACCGTTCCTTATCGCTCATAAATTTTAGTAATTTCTGCTCCTCTCAAGTCATAACTACGATTAGGTTAGAAAATTTGCCAAAATTTCAATGAGTGAATAGTGACATGGCTAATAATTACATGAAGTCTCTCGTGAATTTATTAAATCATTAGATTATCTAACATGACTTTCGTTTATTTTTTATTTTTGTTTCAAGAAAGTTCATTCTTTTTCTTCTTTTACAAACAAAATTAAGTCAAAAGTTGTGTTGAATTCAATTTTTATTATTTTTGAAATTTGGTCATTAAATTCATGTTATGTTCCCTACGTTTTGTTCAGAATAAATGTTTTAAAATCAATTCTTTTTTTTAATTGAAACAAATTTTAAATTTTCCTCCTTTTGTGTCGTTTGCATTTATTTAAAATCAAAACGAACTTGTTCAATTTATTTAATTTATTAATAATAAATTATTATGAACAAAATCCACTTAAACTTAAGGCCAAATACCAAGTTTGAATCGATTGATTTGTTAAACCTTTTTATAAATGTCTTCAATTAATATAAATGTATTTATGAATCAAATTATTTTTTATTGAAAATAACTAGTTAAAATATTCTAGGAGAGCTATTCTATTGCCAACTTTTATACGAAATGAGATAAGTTATGGAAAATTTGTTAAACATTTAAATCGTTTGAGGTTGAGGTTGAGGGAGAGGTTCTGTATCCTTTAAGACAAGTTCCTAATTAAATAAACAGTATTATTATTATTCTTGGTTAAAAAAGTTTTAATAAAACTTATCTTTAGTGGAAAATAAAAATTACAAAAAAAGGGAGTAACCTTGAATCTTCTAATTCCTGAGGTTCGGTACATAAACCAAACCTTTTAATTTGAGACAACTTTTTTATTGCAGTTTTATTTTTGCAATTAATTAAGCTTTTTATGTTCAATATTGCAATACAATGTACGATGGTCATTTTTTCAATATTGGTTCAAACATAAAAAGTTCATTGAATCCCTAAAAAGTCAAAATTGATTTGTTTGTCTGCACTGAAAAGACTTGAAAGAACTGAAAAAGGGATTGACTTTAAGTTTTATCATTTTAATCAGATTAATTAGTCGTTAATATGAAACAAAAATGACCTTCAACTCAATTTTAATAAACACGAAAAAGTCTTTAATTAAATTCATTGAATTTATTCAAATTTATTAATTATATAAATTTTTTTAATAATAGATTAAATTGTTTACTCGATTAGTTCAAATATGTTTCCCTAATTGCCAGTTGCTCGGTTACTCTGATTTAGAGAGAGACTACAAATCGATTGTGACTTCACTTTTTAAACAGAATTTACACATTTATTGATATTTTGACAGATCGAGCAAATTGTTTTCATTTTTTAAAGTACCAGTTCAATAATGATTTTTAATATTATTCAGGATTAAATTTTTACAAATTTATGTTTAAAAATTATAAACAAGGGCGGTCTAAATCAAACTCGGTCAAGCTGAACTAGAAGCACCTTCTTTAATTAAAAATTCAATAAACCTATCACTTTGAAAGTTAATAAAACTATCTTTTTTTCTTTAAGGTTTCATATGAAGTGTCTATTTAATTTATCATAATAAAATAGAGAATAATAAAGAATATCTTTTGTAAGTTATAAAACTAGTTCAATTGACTGCCAAATGATCCTGTACGAAACAAAGAGGCTAAATAAGTTTTATTTTAATTTTATTCTTGTTTTAGAAAAGTTACAGAAAAAGATGAAACTGAAGAACCAACTTAAGAGATAACAAGAAAATAAACAAATTACCGATTTTTAGATTATGCTATCTATTGGATTGTCCTCTTTCCTCAGTAGCCAAGGGTAAGATTTTTGCCAACCGAAGCGAAACTCCAAAAAAAAATTTAGATTTTTAGAGATTTTTATGATTTTTCGAGAATTAAAAATTTGTGAAGTAATTGACATCAAAAAGTAGTTCATTAGAATTCTACAAATTTGTTGACCAAAATTCACAATTTTTGAAGATACTCTTCCTCTGAGGTGGTGTGCTTTGGCCATCCCCGAAGCAAAACTGCAAAACATTGTGTATAAATTGATTCATTTGACCAAAATTTCAATTTTAATGATTGATTGACTTCAATAATATGAGCACATCTTTTCTCGAAAGCGCTTTAAATTTAAACAAAGCGGAAGCTTTAAAATTTTGATAGAACTTTCTTTATTTTAGCCCTGTTACCCAGTAATCTAGTGCCATGTAAAGAGATCAAAATTTAAAGAGGGTGACATATGAGGGCAAAAATAAGATCTTTCTTTAAAACATGAAATCTTGAAGAACTTGTTTTTGAAAATCCTGTGCTTCAAAACTTGTCATCTTTGAGAATCTTCTTAAGATTCACTAGATTCTTGATTTTAATGTTTTTTTACTTACTTTTGACCTTTTTCTAGCCAACTGTTAGTCTCCTTTCTTTTTTTAAAAATTGCTTGTTTTCCTAATAAAAAAAGGAGTTATAACATTAAAAGATCACTGACTGATCATAAAATCAAATTCATGAACGAATCAAAATATCTTTAGTCTAATCGACAAAAAATCAATTGGACTGACATTTGTTCAAAAATTATTTCAACTCTAAAAGTTCAAACTCAAGGCTTTCTGCAAAATAATGATTATCTAAAAATGATATCGACATTAAATCCATTAACTCTTTTTCTTTGCGACTCTAAACCCAGAATTACTAATTGACTCCTTATTGGACCCACTCTTCAACCCATACCATATTGACAAACCTTTTTCTTATTTGTTACCTATTTTCAGATGTTATTGATTTGAAATTTATGGACAAAATATAAATTAATAATAAATTACAAATGAAAATCAAATGATTTTACAGAAATTAATTTGTATTGGTAGTTCTAAATTTAATATTAGTTGTATGTAATAAAGGCACCAATAAATAGTTTCCACTAGTAAATTTTGAATTATTAATGATTTCCGCAGTACACAATTATATATAATTGACAAAACCTATCCTTTACTAAAACGAATGTCTTGAAAGCCATTGTAATTATCTCTTTCTTATAAAATGAGGTATTAAAAAGCTATACATGGAACATTTACCAGGAATGGCCAATAGTATTAAATTTTGAGTAATATATTTTGTATTCAATAAAATACATCACAGTTTAAACGTAAAAATTCAATACACAAAATTTTTCAACATGTGATTGATTTTTGTGGACAAAATTCTTTGTTGAAAACAAGACTCAACTAGAAATGAAATATTCTTTGAGGTGAAAGTGCACTTAAAATCATAGGGTCTAATTGACCCCCAGGTGTACATCCAAAATAGTGAATGACCATCACTGTTCAATTGAATATTGGTATTAAATATATGTTTAATGCATGTTTAAATATTACTGAAGCCAATGATTGTCAGATCAAAGTTAATCATTCCTAAGTATTGTTTCAAAGTGTTATTACTTTTAATAAACACACATCCGAAGAGTCGATTGTACACGATGCTTAAAATCTGGTTTTCTAGTATCTATTCATATGTTCGGCCAAAATAAACTTATTAGCTAACTCGAATTCTGACCCGGTACAGATATACATCTTTTAATGAAAATATCACTATCAAATATTTGTTTGTTCTAAATGTTTTTTATTTTCCTAGACTTGGAAATGCCATTTGAACTATAAATGTGTTTTTTGTTCTCAAAAACGTTTTGATATTATAAATTTGATAAACGATTTATTTAGGTCTGTCCACACTGTCCCAGTCGTATTTATAAATTTAGAAAATAGAAATATTTTTAAATCTTTCATTTAGGACTTTCCAAACTTCCCCAAATGATTTAGCATGTTAATTGCAATCGATGTCTACCTAGCTACCTAAGCTACATAAGTGTTAAAAATTAATATACAAATAAAAATATTATTTAGTAATTGATTGGTTCAATTAAGAACTAAAACTAAATTATTCAAAGTCTGGTCAAAAGCGTAAGTGGAATTCAGAGCCAAACTTTTAATGCCTTAAAAACAAATAAATTATAATAAGTAATTCTTATATTATCCCAGTTTATGCTAAATGTGCTTCAATCTAACGTTTAAGCCATCGGCCAAACGCTATAACTTAGTTTCGATTAAAATTTTAAAATATTCTACACTTCGATTAAAATAATTATTTAATTAATGATCAATTATTAAAGTAAAACAAATTTTTGATTGAAAAGTCGTTTTTTAACAAGTAGACTTTTGCTGCATCTATTCTAGTTCTGGGTTTGAAATGTATCACTTAAGCTTTCAATTTTATACTCTTATTCAAATTATTTGTATAGCTTTACTACGAATTATTCAAATTATTTTTTAGGTTTTGTCCCGAATTTTGTTCTATATTTTCTAAAATTTTGTTTTTCATGTTTTATTTCGTGTGAAAATAGGACTTTTATTGAAATGTATTGAATGAAAACTTGGTGGATGTGTTAAACATATTTAAATTAAAAGCAAAACTTATCCTGTATTTTCACATTTCAATCAAATCGGTTCTTCCGAACTGTAGAACTGAAACATCGGAAGAACCGATTTTTAATTGAGATGTGAAAATGCAGGATAAGTTTTGCTTTTAATTGAAATATATTGATTTTTGATAGGAATTTTGATAGGATAAAACTGAGAGACGCCGAACAACTTGAATACCAGCCATAAAGATATTCTCTATTATTCTATTTTTACTAGATCTAAATCAACAATAATTTTTAAAAACGTATGCTTTAAGAGGTTTAACTAGAAAATTCATTTGATAGCCATTTTTATTTGATTTTTGACATTAAATGTCATGCAAGTAAAATATTAAAATCGCAGCGATTTTTGTCGCATTAACTTTTTCTGGCAGATGAAACCCTGTTTCAAAACCTATCAACACAAATAGTAAAACAACATTGGTGACCCCTCAAAAGATTTTAATAATACCAGAATTTGTCAGACAGTTTGTTCCTTACAATCAAAATTCCGGTTATCTTTTAAAAATAAATTATTTCAAAGTTTTGAATTTCAAAAAAATTTATCTTGTAAACAACGATAGCCTAATTAGGGCTAATTTATCATAAACCAGCTTGTTTAAAACAAAATGAACTGTAATGGGAGTTTATGATCATTGTAGGACCCCAACTGATTACCCTTACTGACAATCCATAGAAAATTTCTCGTAATTTTGACAAAACCCTTCCACTTAATTGGACCTCGGTAATCACTTTACAATATTGTTTACCTATTTTTGCATATGTTTTGTCAGTTCTATTGTAAGGACAGCCATTTTAAAGATTTTCAATATTTCTGTTAACAATGAGGACATGGATTAAATAGAGTTAAATTTATACATCTTGATCATTTCCAATGGTTTGAATGAGGGGATTTCCTGAAATATCCCACTAGGGTCACGGACTTTGCATATCCCTGGTCATTCTTTATGTTGAAATATCGCTTTAGAACATAATGAGAATAAGAAAGAACCTAGCCCAGTTAGGCCGGTCAATTAGGGCTGAGTTTGACACATTTCGAATCATATTTTGGGAGAATCACTAAAATGAAGGAAAGTTGATATTAATTATTTGGCGATCGATCGTAATTTAAATTCAAATTTAAAGACAAGTTTTTCCAATAATTGGTAAAACGAGTGTTTAAAGTCCACCCTTCGCTTTAAAAATAAAGATGTAAGAGTTTGACCTATCAAACTTGTTTGAAAAGTTTTTCCCCAATGCAAAACAGATAGAACAACAACAAGATTCCACTGAATTTTAATTTTGCTTTCGCAATTTCATCAATAGTAAAATGAAAGACAGTCTGGTACATAACATTTCCTTAAATAGTCTATCTCGACTAACCGATAGGACCGACTAACCGAGGTTTTTATGTTCTCAGCATTTGAAGCAATATATTATTTGAAAAGTTTTAATTTGGATGCATTTTATTTATTAACATTTTGCCTAGCATATCATTTTTAATTTGTCTGAACTATTCAATTCTGTTAGCCTAAAAATTTTGAGGAATATGTGACAGAACTAAACCAAATTATCAAATACTTGACATTATTGTCAACAAATAATTATTTTAAGTTTTGTTTGTGATTTATAACATAAAAAGAAATTTAGCAAATTTTTATTTTAAAAAACTTTTAAAATAAGTTTTATAGTAAGAATTTGATTTAATTAATATTAATGAAAAAGATATAAGATATATACTTACATGTATATGATTATTTCAAAATAATAAACAAAGCCTATCCGAAAAGCTACCACAAACTAGCCAATCCTCACCAGGGATTGTCACAAAAATCAAACTAATGTGGGTCAATATCAAACCATGATAAGAAATCTATGGACTTAATTAAAGAAGCTAGAACAATCAATCCAAGTAGAATTTTTTTCGAAGACTGATTAGTTGAAATATATACACTTAAAAGCAAGGTAAACATGCATTACAAAATATTGATTCAAGTGATACCATGCTCATTTAATGTCAAGATTGTTATTATTAAAAGACATATTTCGAAAACCTGTGTTTATCACAGGTTTGTTTACACTGTTTAAAGTTTTTAAACAAATTACAAAATTTGTTGGAATTTGGCACTAATCGAGTTTCTAATCAAATTTCAAAAATAAATCAATCTTGGAAAAGGATTTATAAAAAGTGAGCTCAAAATAATTGTCATAAAATTAGTCAAACACTTCAGTTATAAGTTCGGTTCAATGATAATACACTACACACAAATAAAAATAAAAATATTTTAACCAAAATCTTTATCATTGATGTGTTTGATCAATGAAAGCATGAAATTTGATTTATAGAACAAATAATTGATTAAATGAACCAATAATTTAATTATCGTTTAAACCCCTTTAAAAAAGAAAATCTACTGTTTTTTTTTCTAAATCTAATTATTTTTGAAAAATCAATGAAATTGCTTAATGATTCAATTAGGATGACTAAACAATTTATAAAATTTTCTAGTTCATGAGAAAGTGTCAATTAATTTAAAAGCTCAGAACTTGAAGAACGTTATTTACAGAATAAACATAAAAATCACATTATTATTATACATTAAATTTAATTTTTGACTTTAAATAATTTTTATCATCAAAAATAGTTTTTTAAGTTATTTATTAGAGTTAATTGAGTTTCATAACCAAAAAAGTATTCAATTTATTTATTTTTAAAATAACTTCAAACATCTAAACAATTGACTATTTCACAGATGGTTTAATTGATTACGAAATCGTTAAATAGCTATCATATACTAATTTGAATAGGGATATGATTTTGAAACCAAACTCAAAGCTCAAGATTGAAACCTCACTTAGATTTTTCATCGATTAAATTAAGCGATGATAAAAATCAGTGTTTTTGCATAAAATTAAAAATTGTTGGATTAAATACTTTTCCTGAATATACGTTTCTGCTTAAAATATGTCACAAAACTATTAAAATTTTAATTTGTTTCTTAATTTCTCAAGTATTGGCAAAAAAAAAACTCATCCGACAAATATGAATAAGAGTTACAACATTCTTGATTAAGAAATAAATTGGGAATTTCGACAAACAATTTCAGAATTAGTATTAATGAACTATCTTAATTAATGAACCTGCATGTGTCGGCCGTCACGTCAGATCAAACCTCGAAACATTTTAGCATTTAATTTCGTCAGAATAAGGATCCGAACTTTTAGGTAAAACCTTGACATGACTTCTATTTGTACTGTTTTTGAACCTGACTTCAATCACGGGTTCCAGTGTTATGAATATGAAATTTATTAGATTTTTGTCCTCGGCAAAACAGGTATTTGAGACACGGAGTCTAAAATCGAATTCTGGGCCTACTATTCATAATATGCGGTGAAAGACACACTTGATATAAGTGACGAACTTTTGTCACCTTTATTACTACTTGTTACATAATTCCTTTTCTTTTCTTTGCATCCAATTCTCTGAGTAATTAACGTAAATTGATTTGAAACTATTAGCTAGCTAGTTTCTAGCAGGTCAATCTATTCTTTAGTAGTTTAATTATTTAATTCAATTTCAATTTAATAATCAATTGAATGGTTAACGAAAGTTTAATATATCAAAAGACCAGTGCGATAGGCTTAGCAGAGGAGGCACTAATTCAGGTTTGCTGATGCAGCACTGGTCCACTGGCACAAGACTAAGACAGAAATTCAAGTACAACTGGATTTGGATCACTTTCCGTGAACTGTGTGTCGCGAATTGAGTGCCAGAGTCATGAAAAGCGGCAGTTATCTAACGATCAGAACCACTTTCACTCTAAACGCCAACCACTGAACATCTATTCTCTTAATCATATTTATTCCAATTGATAGTACAGAGTATCCATTTTACAGACTATTCACCATTTCTTCAATTTTTAAGATTTTTTTTGAGTGAACATTATTTTTAAATAACTATTGTATAGAATTTTTTCTGAATTACTATTATTCGATATTTATATATTATATATATTGCAAAAAGTTACCGAGTTATCAAAGTTTTCTTTAATTACTTTTTTTACTATTATTTTAAACCCGATTTTAAGTATTTTTTCAGTTTTTGTGTTCTCTTTACTAATAAAAAAAAAACTTAATAACAGATATCGTTAATAAGTTTTTTCTTCCAATCATTTTTGGGAAATGGAAACGAGTGACGATGTGATGCCCGAAATTTCTGAAGGGGCCGGTATGGATACTCAAGTTAGTTATCCACGACCGGAGCCCAAACCGATGCCTAAGTTCGAGGTAACTGATGATGTCGTTATTAGTGGTATTTCTGGAAGATTCCCAGAATCGGATAATATGGATGAATATGCGTTTAATCTGTTCAACAATGTTGACATGGTCACTGCAGATGACCGTCGTTGGCCAGTTGGTAAGTCATCCCACTTGTGCTTTTTATGAGTAAGTAACTAGAATCAATTGGATAGGACTTAACGATGGGTTGGGAGCCCGAACCGGAAAGATTAAGAATATCGATAAGTTCGACTCGTCTTACTTCAGTACCCTGACACTGTTGGCCGATGCAATGGACCCCCAAGCTCGTATTATGCTAGAAACCACTTATGAGGCTATTGTCGACGCAGGAATCTGTCCCCAAACCCTAAGAGGAACAAAGACAGGAGTTTACGTCGGTATCAATACAGTCGGTGAGTAACAGACTTTTTGTTTGTTTTTTTGGTAGACATATCTGAATAAATTGTGATATTTGTTCACAATTCAGTTCAATCTATTAATAAAATTAGGGCTGAGTCGGACCTAACCTCAATACTATTGACTTTCTTCTAAAAAACAGTGAAATGCTTTGAGGTTTGTGTGATGTTAAAGACTGAGAGTCTCTCGAAGGCATACCTGAATTTAAATCTATGACAAAGAGTGCCACTAAAACATAAAATAGTTTTGGATCGCTATTCATATTTAATGGCATTAAATATAGTTCACAATATTCTTAATACTCAATCGAAAAGTAGCTCTAAGGTATGGCTCACCAAAAAAAGAAACATTTCTTATACTATTTCTTAATTGCTTTGAGTTTACATTTCGATTATTTTATCTCAAACTATGTTAATATGTCTTCTTATTTACGATTAAAATGCAACCTGGGTGCGTTTTATGCCAAACTGAGTCACTTTTGTAGACTTTTCTAAATGTCTAAACTTTAGACTCTAAAGATTCCTTTCTTTAGACTAGTTTTCAAGTTTATGAGACATTTTATGAACTATTTTTATGATCAAAACGCTGTCTGAATCGTAAATGAAAATGACTTCAGAGGACTATTCCAGTACAGATTTTAATCAATTCGCAAAATTATATTTACCAAATATTTTTTAATTATCGAAGAATAGTTAGATAAGCTCCTGTGCCTCATTAGAGGGATAGGGTTACTTATAAAAATTGATTCAGATCTTAAAGTTGGGAGGACCCAATTTTTGGGAAGTTTTGTTTTGCCCAAAGATGGCGAATAAAAAATCCATGGGGACCTAGAATGTATATCAACTTTAGGATAAATACCCTTTGGTCTATGGTTTTATTTCACCTTGCTTATCACTGATTGAACCTAAATTTTTTTAATTTCTTTAAAATTAAAGTCAAATTAAAAGTAAACTCTGAAGTGAACGAAAAGAATAAATTTGCTTTTATTTGATTTAATTTGATTAATAAGTAAAACCAGTACAGGATTTCCTCATTTTTTCTATAAATTTATTCAATTAATCAGAAAAATGACATATTTTTAAATATTCATTGATCAGAATTATCATCAGGTCAAATCTCTGAATTTTTCTCACTTCCATAATTATATTTATTAACTTTTTATTCATTTTCGATACAATAAGTTATGTTCATTTCAAAAATCAGTTTATTTCCAATAAATTAAAGTTTAATTACTTGACCTAATGGTGATCTTGTTCTTTATTTTAAATATTTTGAACTATTTGTTTTTTTTTAATTATAAACTGAGTTTCTTTGAAAGATCACAAATTAGTTAAGATAGGATCTAATTTTATGAATTCATAAGAAAGTTAATTAAAACGACATAAATTTGCTGAAAGCCTGTGCGGATGGCTTACCACAGGATGACTTCAATGACTGTCGACGGAAAGAGGCGGCCCTTTGGGTCTATGGCACCTCCAAGGCTTTGTACGCCAACCGAATATCTTTCCTATTTGATTTTCACGGACCCAGTACTTTAATCGACACGGCCTGTTCTGCATCTATGGTTGCCCTAGCTAATGCTCTCCAAGACATCCGTACCGGTAATTGCGACGCGGCTATAGTGGCCACCGGCAATCTCACACAATCGCCATTCTCTAACGGAATTTATCAGTCCATTGGTTTGTTGGCCTCCGACGGAAAGTGCAAAGTATGGGATAAAAAAGCTGATGGATTCGTCAGATCAGAAACAGTGGGCGCTCTCTTCATCCAGAAGAAGACTGACGCCAAACGAATCTATTGTACTGTTTTACACGCAAAGACCAACACAGATGGCTTCAAATCAATTGGTCTCTTCTCCCCTTTTTGGTTACGACAGAGAGATCTGATGATTGAGACCTTCCACGAGGCGGGTGTCGATCCTAATGATATTAAATTCTTCGAGTCACATGGCACTGGAACCAATGTGGGTGACCCACAAGAGGCTAAAGCCATCGCCGACGCCTACTGTCACGACAGAAAGGTTTTAACCATTAAATTAATTAATTTCCCGGTCATTAAGAAATACTTAATTTAGGAACCATTGCTCTTGGGAGCCGTTAAAAGTAATCTGGGTCATTCTGAAGGGTCTTCAGGTCTCTGTTCAATCGCCAAAGTGATCGTGGCCTTTGAAAATAAGTGTATTCCGGCTAACCTTCACTTCGAAGAACCGAAACCTGAGATCGAATGCGTTGTGAATAAGACACTGATTCCGGTCATGAAAAACACTCCGTTCGAGAACGGAATTGTTGGCGTCAACTCCTTTGGTGTGGGCGGAGTCAACGCTCACGCATTACTCAAATCTAATGATAAGGAGGTGACTCCACAACACTTTATGATTTGCGATCCCATCCCCCGTTTGGTTAATGCTAGCGGAAGAACCGAAGATTCGGTTAATCATATCTTTGACTTCATTGAAAAGAACCCTGATAAAGTTCATCGAGACTTTTTAGCTCTTTTGAACGAAGGCATGAAGACTCAGACAATTAAGGGTTCATCCAATTTCCCGAGTCGGGGTTTTATGATCGTTAAAGAGAAGTCGGTAGAAGATAATTCTGGCCTTAAGTATGAATACGAAAGAATAGTGACCGACGCTATGAGGCCCAGTCCGGTATGGCTGGTCTTCTCAGGTATGGGCAGCCAATGGACTGGAATGGCTCAGAAGTTAATGGCAATTAAGACATTCTCGGATGCGATTAAATGTTGTGCGGATACATTAGAACCGTTCGGAATTGATTTAATGCATCTGTTGCTCAGCGATGACGACATGGCTCTCAAGAAGAGTCCGACCAATGCTTTCGTTGCAATCACTTCTATGCAATTAGCACTTTACGACACCTTCTGTCTATTGGGCATTGAAGTTGTCGGCATCATTGGCCACTCATTCGGTGAAGTGGCCTGTGCTTATGCTGATGGATGTCTCACTTTAGAACAGGCAGTTTTGACCGCTTACTGGAGAGGAAAGATTGTCGAAACCTCTAAACTGCCAAAAGGTATTGACTTGTTCATTTTATTAGAATGACATCAAATTTACTGATTTTTTGTTTAAAAGGTATGTTAGCGGCGGTTGGACTGACCTGGGAAGAGACCAAAAAACGATGTCCGGATGGTATAGTAGCCGCCTGCCATAATGGCAAAGACTCAGTAACCATATCTGGTCTTTACGACAACATGGTCAAATTTGTAGAACAACTCAAATCTGAGAATATATTTGCTCGAGAGGTAGCGGGAGGGGACTACCCATATCATAGTCCCTTCATGAACATTGTTGCGCCACAACTACTTGAAGCCCTCGATAAAGTTATTCCTAAACCCAGGCAAAGAAGCGAGAGGTGGGTCTCCACTTCATTCTCAAGAGATCAGTGGGAGACAAAAAAGGCTAAATTTGCTTCAGGTTTGAGACATCATTTCCTGAGCTGTTAATAGAGAGACTAACTTCCCATTCATTTTATAGGCGAATACTTCACAAATAATTTAATATCTCCGGTGCTGTTCAACGAAGGTATGAAAGATATCGGCAAAAACTCATACGTCATAGAAGTGGCGCCCCATTCCCTTTTCGAGTCTATCTTCAAGAGATGCTTCCAAGCGCTCACATACACCGGTTTAATGAAACGAACAGAACCGGATAATATGGTTTATTTCCTTTCGGCCATCGGACGTCTATATACTCTGGGTCTTAATCCGAAGATCGAAAACCTTTACCCGAAAGTTGAATGGCCAGTAGTCAGAGGAACGCAATCGATTAGTTCCCTCTTCCAATGGGATCACGACAGGAGTTATTCAGTAAAGAAATTCCCAGAATTCCATAACTATGCGACCGCTTCCGACTTCGTTATGAAGTTTTCATTATTAGAATCTGATTGGCACTTCTTAAAAGACCATGCCGTCGACGGTAGAGTCCTGTTCCCGGCCACAGGCTATCTTTTTATGGCATGGAGACGATTGGCAGCAATGAAAGGCCAGCCTTGGATGAAAACACCTGTTCATTTTGAAAATGTCAGGTAATCTCTGATTTGGAGCATAATTTTAACTAGTTTCAAGATTATTAATTGATTTTGTTTTGGGGGTTTCAACAGATTTTTCAGACCTACCCTTCTCTCAGAGGCCGCTGAAGTCAAGTTTACAATTCGTATTTTGGAAGGAACTGGAGATTTCACGATATCCGAAAATAGCGCCATTGCTTGCACAGGAAAAGTGTCAGTTCCTGAGGAGAACATTCTTGAAATGCAGGACCAATTGGAAGAAGTGATAACTGAAGAAGAAGACGACGAGAAAATGCACGAAATTCTGTTCAATAAAGACATTTACAAAGAATTGCGGATCAGAGGTTATGATTACGGACCTAAGTTCCAGGGTCTGACAGAAGCCAGAGGGGATGGCCGACGAGGAAAAGCCAAATGGACCGGACATTGGGTCAGTTTTGTAGATTCGGTTTGTCATTTAGCACTGGTGGCGCTTCCCATTCGCGCCCTTTTCATTCCAATCGGATTTCAATCAATTCGTTGCGATCCCAATATTTTATTTGAAGCCATAGAACAGGTCAAGAAACAGAAGGAAGAGGAGAAACCCGAAGACGAAGAGAAGCCGGAGTTCTTCTATTTTCAAGAAAAGACTAAAGTCAGACCTATAGATGAAATAAATCCAGAAGACGCAGTCAATAAAGGAACCGAAATTATTGGTGACATGAGACCTGACATGACTGACAGGGAAGCCGATGAGGCTGACCTAATGGTCAAACAGCATATCAAGGCAACTCTGAATAGCGGTGAAGATAAAATGGCCACCGAAATATTAGGAATCACCAACTTTGAAGATGATGAAAGAGTGGACGAGGACAAAATTTCTATTCTTCCGGTTTCTTTTGATCTCAATTTCAGATCAATTGTAACGAAAGGTCTTGAGGTCAAGGGTTTCATCCCAGTTAACGTTCCGCGAAGGCCCGGACAACAGGGACTGACTCTCGAAAAATATGAATTCATCCCAAATATGGAGGACTGTGCCATCGAAAGCCCATTCAAGGAGTCGTTTATCGAATATATATCCGTTTGTTCAGCTTTGGCTGAAAAGGTGACACAAATCACTGACAGAGTCAGTCCTCTGACACTTAATGGCTATAAGTTGGCCGACGAAGCTCTGGTCAAGAAGTACACTGACATTCCCGACGATAATTGGAAACTAATGAAAGTTTTTAAAGAATTAATTGATCTCAAAGTTGATCCTAATTTGAATTCCATCGAGGAAAATAAGAGAGAACCGATCGCTTTGGACAAAGCTATCAAAGAGATAATCGAAAAGAAGGAAAACAATTTATCGAATGATCTGATCTCTAATATCGTCACAAGTGAAAGATTCATCCGTCCATTTGTGGACATTGTTCTTGAGAACAGTAATGATAAAACACAGATCAAAGTACTTGAAATGAGTCCGAGTAATAATGTTGTGGCCAATCAACTGATTGAGAGGATCAAAGCCTCTTGTATTGGACTAATTAATGTCGATTACATGATCGCCAATCCGTCGCCGTCAACAATACCTGAAGAGACAAAATCATTGAATCTAAAAACCCTTGAATGGGATCTGAATACAAATCAATTCATTAAAGACATTCAATCTCTGGATCTCCTGGTTTATAGAATGACCACAAAAATGGCAAATTTATGGAAAATGGAAGATCAGGTCCAGGCATTGAGTGATACTCTTAAGGTTTGTTTAATCAATAAGTTTTAAGTAATTGACATTAATTTTGAATCAATTAAAGTTCAATGGATTCCTGTTCGTGACGGGTCGGTCTAAGTTGACGCCCCCGGAAAATACGCTCTACGAACTGTTGGATCAAAAAGCATCCGACCATTTGTTATCCGAAAACGAAATCCAAAGCCTTATAGAGTTAGCGCCAAAGGCTGGCCTCGAATTGGTTGGCAGAAAATCGGACTCATACACCACTTCTATCCTTGTCTTCCGCAAAGTAATGACTGACAGACACGAGCCGTTAGTTGTCAACATACCATTAGGCCATTACGAGGATTGGGTCGAACCTCTCAAGACTGTTTTACTGACCAACAAAGAGTCTGAAACACCTAAAAGCATATGGCTGGTCACAAATGACTCAGCAGTTAATGGAGTCATTGGTTTAGTGAACTGTCTTCGTTTGGAACCGGGTGGTAATCACATTCGATGTCTTTTTGATTACGACCAAAAACTGTCCAAAGACCTGGACTTCACTGAAAATCCTTTGAATGATTTGCTTAAATTAGATTTAGTTATGAATATCTATAGAGATGGCAAATGGGGAACACAGAGGCACATACTTCTGCCAGAAGAACAAGAAACCATTGAGACAGAGCACGCCTATCTGAATGTTGTCACCAGAGGTGATATGTCAAGTCTCAAATGGTTCGACGCACACCACAAATACTTTCCTACTTTACCAGAAAATGAGAAGAAAGAACAAGAAGTTCTTTGTAATGTCTATTATTCTGCCCTCAACTTTAAGGTGAGATTTTAATAAACCAAGCCAAGAAGGTTTTAATAATATTTTTAAATAATGCTAGGATGTAGTGCTAGTGTCAGGTAAAATCCAGCCGGGCCCTGAGGGCGCTCTCTTTGATTGTATAATCGGTTTGGAGTTTGCGGGTCGTCGTAGCGACAATGGAAAGCGGGTGATGGGGATGGTTCCCTTTAAAGGTATCGCCACAACACTTCTTACCTACAAAGACTATTTATGGGATATACCCGATGAATGGAGTCTTGAAGATGCGGCCACTGTTCCTGTAGTCTACACCACTGCCTATTATGCACTTATAATGAGAGGAAACCTTATGGAAGGCGAATCAGTTCTTATCCATTCAGGAGCTGGTGGTGTAGGACAGGCAGCAATTTTCATTTGTCAGAGTATGGATTGTGAAGTGTATGTCACTGTCGGTAATGACGAGAAGCGAGAGTTCATTAAGAAGAAGTTCGGTATCGATGACGCCCACATCGGGAACAGTCATGACGTGACTTTCGAGCGCAAGTTCATGACTGTATCTAAAGGCAAAGGATTAGATGTCGTTCTCAATTCTCTCACAGAGGATAAGCTTCAGGTATATTTTTCCATGTTCAAATTATCAACACAAAAACAATTGAATTCAACTTTTAGGCTTCTCTTCGATGTCTGGCACCAAACGGACGGTTCCTTGAGATCGGCAAATATGATATGCAAATGAACAAGTCTTTAGGACTATTCGCCTTCCTTAACAACATATCATTCCATGGCGTGGGTCTCGACTGTATTTTCCGAGAGGGTCCTTCATCCAGGAAGTTGAAGTCATTTATGAGAGAAATTACTCGACTTCTTGACGATGGCATCAAAAGAGGTGTCATTAAACCGATTGAGAGGACGGTCTACAACACAAAGCAAGCGGAACAGGCATTCAGATACATGACTACCGGTAAACACGTAGGAAAAGTCTTAATTCAAATTAGAGATGAAGAACAAGAAAAAATTGTGGTCACACCTAAACCACTAGTAGTAAGAGCGACAACCAGGACGTGGTTCCATCCCTCAAAGGTATTCCCTATTATTAAACTGATCCACTCTTTTTAAAAGATATAATTATTTATTGTCTGCAGACTTATATCATTGTCGGAGGTTTGGGAGGCTTTGGTCTTGAGTTAGCCTATTGGACAGTGCTTAGAGGGGCTAAAAAACTTATTCTGACCTCAAGAACTGGTATTAAGAACGCGTACCAAAAATTATATCTCAAACGATTCAGAGAATTCGGAAAACTTATTGAAGATTACAGAATTGATTTAACCGTTTCGACCAATAACTTGACCACTTTAGAAGGCACTCAACTTCTCATAGATGAGGCCAATTCCAAGGGACCCATCGGTGGAATCTTCAATTTAGCCTTAGTTTTGAAGGACGCCTTCATTGAGAACCAAACATCTGAAACATTCAAAGAGTGTTGTGAACCAAAACTGGAGGGTCTCATCAATTTGGATAAAGTGACCCGGGACAAGTGCCCAGAATTAGAATATTTTGTCGCTTTCTCTTCACTGACATCTGGACGCGGCAACGCTGGTCAGTCTAATTATGGTTACGCCAATTCAGGAATGGAAAGACTCTGTGAATTGAGAAGAGCCGATGGTTTGTAACTTTTATTAGGTTTTCAAGTTTTAAATTTTAATCGATAGGATTGCCTGGACTTTGCATTCAATGGGGACCTATCGGTGACGTCGGCATTGTTGCCGAACAGTTGTTGGCCAGCGATGACAAGGCAGATTTGATGAAACTGTTTGCTGGTATTCTTCTTCAGCGAATCTCTTCCTGTCTGGATGTTTTGGACCGATTTATGCAGGTGCCCATAGCAGTTCTCGCTTCAACAGTCAAAGCAGATTTAGAGCACCAGTCCGGCGCCTCTGAAGACGAAGTACTCCAACAACTGTGTAATCATTTGGGTATTGATAAGCGACCAAATGATGAAACTTTGGGTGACGTCGGACTCGACAGTATGGCTGCCGTCGAAATCCAACAAAGACTTGAAAGAGATTACGACATATCTCTGGCGTTGTCTGACATTAAAAAGATTACAGTCGGAGAACTCAAAGAGTTCAGAGACGGTAAGAAAGAGAGTCTTAAACAGTATGCGGCCGATATCAAGAAGGCGAGGGCTAACCTGTCCCAGATCAAATTCGACATTCCTAACGAACAGACGACTCTTCTCAATGAAGTCAAAACGGGTCAGTCTATGCAAACAAAGTCTGATTCAGCAGTTTTCTGACAATTGTGTCATCCCTTTTAGGAAAACCGATATTCTTTTTGCCTCCGATTGAAGGTATTTTCGAATCGTTGAGAACTTTGGCCAAAGAGTTGGACCGACCGGTGGTTGCACTCAATTGGATGAAAACATATCACGATCTGAAAGATATTAAAAAAGTTGCCCTCTTTTACAAAGAAAAGCTCAAACAGTTGGCACCGGAAGGCGATTATGATGTGGTCGGCCATTCATTTGGTGCTGTTATCGGTATTCAAATGTGCAGAAAGAAAGCACCGCTCAGGACATTAGTACTCTTGGATCCGTTTGATCCGGCCGGCCTTCAGAACCACGACTGGAATATCGACGAGAGGTTCGAAATGGTCTTCACATATCTAAAGGCATACATTCCGGACAGAATTATTCACCAAATTCAAAAAGATGTTATGGAAATCAAGGGCGAACAGGCTCGTATCACCAAGCTCATTGAACTCATGAAACACTACGGCGGCAAACATCTGCACGGAAAGGATGTCGACGACATTATCAGGGGTTCTTTCGAGAGGGCAGATATGGTCATCAAATACAAGAAGAAAAACACAGAGAAAATGAAATCTGTTTCACAGAAGACGACCACTAAAGTGGTTAAGAAAGAACTAAAACAAGTAACCACTGATGTCGCTCTCGTCAAACTTCTTAAAAAAGATGAAGACTTCCAGGCTCTCCAGGAAGAGGTCCTTAATAGCTATGGTGTCAAAAGAGAGGTTTGTATTTTTCAACTTGTTCAGTTAAGAAATGGCCAACCTTTCAGTTTGTTAAATGACAGACTTCTTCAGTAATTCTGGACCAATTTACAGCCAGTTATAAACCTCCCTTTCCACCCCCTCCCCCAATAAGTCTTGGTTTAAGTTGAATCGATTAGAATAAAGATTTGGCCATTTCTTCCAATAAATAAATCAATGTCTAAATTTGTGTTTATAGGAAATCCTGGGTCGTTTTGATATATACACGGTATTGGGCAGTGAGGCCGACTTCTTATCCACGCATTTGCCAAAAATTACTGAAGTTATTAAGCAAAAAATGCAGGAAAACTCTTAAATATTTACTATTATTATTATAAATTTCATTTTTTATTTACAATCATTTTTTGAATGAATTATTGCCCGAATGACCAAATAATTTGCAATTGAATTAATTGAGAGCAGAATTTTTGAGCATTTTTTTCCAAATATTTTTGACCCGTTTTTTATCTATTTTTTTATCATTTCCGCACAATTTTGATGTTTTTATATGAAATACTCTGTACTTAACTGAAAACTATAAAATAATGTCGAATAAAAACTCTTTACTTTTTCACATCCCTGTTAATTAAATGAACCAGTCTGTAACAAAAGTGTCTTGATCAGTGTCTTGGTCACTGCCATTACTCATTTTATGTACAATTTAATCATTATTATTAGGATTACATATATTTGATTGAAAAACAAAGAAACAATTGAAAGCAATGTTTGCAATGAATATAAGAATCATTTTTTGGTGAATCCGATCCTCTCGTGAATCGTCTGCTCTTTAGTTTTGGATCCGTTCGAAGACTCGTTTGAAGACTTGTTTTGTTTTTGTTTGTCTTCCAATTCTTTTTTGATGGCTTCGTATTCATTCAAATCATCCAATTTTAGTTCAATTCGCGTCGGATTTCTTCTAAACATTGCTGACAAATGAATGATCACTAATAGATCCAATGGATGGAACTGACAATTGTCTGAACTACTTTTCAAATGACCACTTTGTGTGTCAAGTGAGGGATCGTTTCCTCATTTCAATCGCTGAAAGTCATCAAATTCTGTTATCAATTATTAAGAAATAATTTGTTTCTTATAATACAAATGACTGAAACTTAATGAACTGTATTTCTATTATGACTTGGAATCACCAAGTTGTAAGATCCTAAGAAAAGGCCATAGGGTGGGCTAGGGGTGGGGCAAAATCTTAAAATTTGAGTCTAGGAGGGGGTTATTCTTTTTAAGCCAAAAGCGACGGAAACCCCCGTTTTCTTTTTAGCAGTATAACTATTTAAAATAAACTTATTTCTGGCCATTTTAAGCATAAATTAGCTTAATTGGGTTATTTTGGAAGTTTGAAGGCTAAATTGTTTAAAATAAAGTAAAATATGGCCGATTTTTCTGCTAGCATTTTCAAAAATGTCTGAATTTTAGCTGCCATGACCAAAAATTCTTAGATTTTTTTACCAAAATGTCGAAATTTTTGTCAAATATTTGCTAGACTATTGCTAATGGTATTAAGGACTAGGGCAAACAAGCAACTATTTGTATTATAAATTATAAGTTATAGAATTGCAAATCGCAATAAAAATTAATTCAGAATAAAAGGCGACGAAATTTATGGATAATTTGAAAACGTCTGACGATTTCAAACTGTTTTTGTTTACCTTTTGGTTGTAAACAATTGACCCGAAATGGCCCGAAATGCCGAGAAAGCGATGACAACTCTGGCCCGTTGGCGGCAGTCCCAGCTGGAGGAACAAGGACAGTCCAACAAACTGCGCCGACCATATCTGGCCTCTGAATGTAATGACTTGAAAGAGGCCCAGAAGTGGCGGTTAGACATCGTTCGGGAGATCAGCAAAAAAGTGACTCAAATCCAAAACGCAGGTTTAGGCGAATTCCGTATCCGTGACCTCAACGACCAGATCAACAAACTCTTGCGGGAGAAGAGACACTGGGAGTATAGGATCGGACAGTTGGGCGGTTATGCGCACAGGTATTCCACAACTAATTCCACTGTCATTCTTAATTATGGTTATCTTTAGAACGGGTCCCCGCTATGAGACGGCCGGCAGGGAAGTGGTCGGCAATCGGGGCTACAAATACTTCGGAGCCGCTAAAGATCTCCCGGGAGTTCGTGACCTCTTTTCTAATGAGCCGCCAATTTTGCCCCGAAAGACAAGAGCGGAACTAATGAAAGATATCGACGCCGACTATTACGGCTTCCGCGATGAAGACGACGGAGTCATCCTTACCGAAGAAACCAAAGTTGAGAAGGAATTGTTGACCGAAATCACTGGCGACGACCAAATTGAACAAATGCCAGACATTGATGACAATATTGATGACAAAATCGATGGATTAGACTTTTCGGGCCCTAAAAGGTTCATATCTCACGTACCATATGTGCCCACACAAGAAGAAGTACAGCAAGAATTAGTTCGACGTAAAAAACAAGAATTATTAGCAAAATATTCATCAGAAATGGAAACCAGTGTTGAGTCAAATACTGTGTAAAATCATTTGATTCAAAACTAATAAAATTCAAATCAACTTTCATTAAATGACAATTACCTGAATAGTCATTGTTTTGGGATTAGATATATAAGATCAAAACAAAATCTCATTATCAAGATTATTGCAGTAAACCAAAGATTGCTGAACACGAGACCAAGGTGAACAAGGTCAGTTTTGTGGTGAAAAAGAGTGTTAACTACTGTATGACCCCGCTTAATCTACCATGATGGATTATCGAGTAGTGCCAAAATGACTGGTGGATAAGAGCCACATAATCCACCATGGCAACTGGTATCTAAGTTTAAGACATAATCCACCATGGTGAATTACATAATAAAAAGCTATTATTGCGCAAATGCAGTTTCCAACTGTAAAACTTTTCAATAAACTTTATTTAACTTTATTTTTGCAATTGAGAAATTTAGACAAAATCAATACAAAGAAGGCTCATTAATGTCTGCTTTTAATAATTTTCGAAAAAATTATGAGAAATATGGAGAGAGAAAAAGGGCAATTCTAGAATTGCCAGAAAATGAGAGGGAGCCAAAATTAGAACAAATTAACTCAAAATTGAACGAACACAGCCTTAAATTAATAATCGAATCGTTAAATATGGAGCCAACGCTAATTCTGAGGAAGGACAGTGAATTGAAAGGATGTGTGCCTTCATTTATTATTAACGAATTTTTATTTCAACTTTGGGAAGAAACAGAAGATTGGAATACATTTGATTTTGTCGGCAAACTTTTCACTCATAAGGATCACTTTTCGGTGAATATCTCTGAGCTCAGGATTCTATACATACTATATATATATTTTAGTTCATAATAGATTTGAACTTGGCTGGAATTCCTTCGGGTATTGACATTCAAACAATTATTAATACAGTTATTGATCAAAATCAATATCAATTCCGAGAATATGTGATTTTTGAACTGAAGAACAAAGGCAAAAAACAAATCGATATAAAGGACACAATCACATTAAATTCGGGCGACTATCGCTTCCACTCTGCAATACTAAGATGGAGACCAGAGCCAGAAAACGAACCAAACCTATGGCACGGAACAACAGTTCTGTTCCGAAACAATACTTATTTTGAATTGAATGACAATAGTGTCTATAAATCTGCAAAAGAATTTGTTAACAAAGAAGCGATTGTTTTGATTTTTGAAAAATAAACTTATTTAGACATTTTTATTTGTTTTTTATATAGGCCGGTGACTTGGTCTATCCAAGGTACCGGTCTAGAAATATTCACATAATTCACCAGTAAGGATTTTGCTCCACTTAATTCACCAGTGGTGGATTAGCTCCATGTAATCCACCAGAGCAACAAACAAATTTATCAAAAACCATGAAAATTCGGCTAAATCACCAGGTAGATTAAGCGGGGTCATTCAGTACTGTTATTTGCTAGTAGGCTCAACATGGTCCACCAGTCGAGTATGTCCTTGAGATAATCCCTGATAGTTAGGGTTAAATATGGAAGAATTTCTTATAATTATGACATGGATTCTAATTAATTAGTTTTAGTCAAATGTCTCGTAAAATAAAATTTTAATCAACGAATTCAAAGTAAAACATATTTCAGACAGACTTCTAAATAATAAATTGTTTAAAAAAATCTAATAGTTTGGCCAGAATTTGGAAGAATTATGTGATAACAGTGGGCGCATCCCTTCCCGTATACTCTTTGAGTTTAGACACTTGTAATGCGATGTCAATGATTGGTCTGAGGACCTGCTGTGCATCGGCTCTGAGTAGGGTCTTATCGCTTTCGTAGCAGTCAACATACAAGCGAATGGTGGCGCCCTGACTGCCCGTACCACTCAACCGGTATATGATTCTGGAGCCATCACTGAAGATGATTCGAATGCCCTGTTTTGTGGTAAGACTTTCATCGATGGGATCCTTGTAGGAGAAGTCGTCGGCCAACGCAACCGTATATTCTTTGCCACTGGAAGTGAATTTTCTGCCGACGAACTCGACTTCAGATATTAATTGATACAATTCTTTCATCATTTGATTCGATGGATCCGATTCGCAGTTTTCGTAGTCATAACTTAAGAGGAAAACAATGAAAAAATCGAATTCATTGGAGAGTCTAATACCGAGTGAAGAAATTTCTTCCATATTTGTCCCAATGGTCGACCAGAATCTGTTCGACACTCTTCTGAGTATTAGCTAGAATGGAGAGCCAGGCCAAAACAGCCCACAGACCATCCTTTTCTCTTATATGATCAGAACCGGTGCCAAAGCTTTCTTCACCACAAAGTGATAGCCTTTGAGCGTCCATCAAATTGCCGAAGAATTTCCATCCGGTCGGTGTCTCGAATATCTCTTTGTTGATCTTTTTGGCCACGAGGTCAACAGCACCTGCAGTGGGCATACTTCGAGCAAACCCTTTAATTCCCCCTTTTTTGAAATAAGGAATGCATTCAAGATTGTCGGCCAATACCGCCAAAGAGTCCGAAGGAGTCACGAAAAAAGCGTTTTGGCCTAAAATCATGTTACGGTCGCCGTCGCCATCAAATGCGGCACCAAATCCGTGTTGACCCGCTTCTAACATCTTGACTAAATCGGCGGCATATGTCAAGTTTGGGTCCGGATGATGTCCACCAAAGTCTTCTAACGGTTCACATCTAATGGCCGAATCGGACGGTGCGCCCAACTCATCAATCAGCACTCGTTTCACGTACGGACCCATCACTCCATTCATTGCGTCGATTAAAATCTTTAGTGAATTAGAATTCAAATACGATTTGATAGCATTGAAGTCAAATATCTCTCTCATTAAAGACAAATAGTCTTCGACCGAATCAATGACTTCAACCGTAAACTCATTGTTCGAAACATTGAAAGTTTGAATTCCAAGTCGAGAGACATCCACTTCCAGATCCTTTACTATCTGGTATTTGGTCAGATTTTTGCTCAATGCGTAAATATGATTGGTCACCGATTCCGGGGCCGGTCCCCCATTCGAAGTATTAAATTTGATTCCAAAGTCTCCGTTAGGACCGCCCGGATTATGACTGGCTGTCAATATTATACCACCATTTGTCTGTCGTTTCCTAATGACTGCGGAAACGGCAGGAGTCGACAAAATACCGTTTTGGCCAACGATTACATGTCTTACCTATAATTCAGTCAAATAGTATTTAAAAATTTACATTTACTTTGAATTTGTTATTAAAAGATAAAAAGTTTAATCTAAAAAAAAATCTTATTCATGAGACCAATCTTGATAAGATGGAGTCTGAAAAGGTCTGGACAAAAGCCAAGGACATCAATAATTCAATGTCAATTCAGATTATGTTAGAAATAAGTTATTTCAAATAACCGTAAAATCATTGAGAAAATGAAAGTAAATGTTATAATAATTACATTATTTGCGGCACAAATCGCGATAATTGTCTGAACGACCGATTTGTTGTGATATCTTCCATCCCCTCCGACCACTAGTTTAGTCTTGTCGTTGACAGCATTAAGAATGCATTGAATGAAATTCTCCGAATAATGATCTTGCATAAATGTCTGAACAGGTTTCCGGAGACCACTGGTTCCCGGTTTTTGGCCTTCAAATGGCTTAGTGGCCACAATTGACACGTCTAATGAACTCATGCTTCTTACGGATCTAACCAACAAAGTTTAGAGCCAAGGAACTGGTTGACTGCCGTTTATAATCAGGGTTACACTTTTAATGACAGAACTCTCATCTCTTACTGAGAGTATATGTCCTTTAAAGCCTCTTGAAAGCTCCGCCTTTAAGTTTTACAGGTAGTTCTCATTAATGAATAAGTCAATTATTTACTAATTAACATTGAGTAGTTCAAAATTATAAACAATAAAAATATGAACTATTATATTTTATTTTATTAAAACTAAGTCACCAAAAGCATAAATGGTTATTAATAAAAATGACTAGGTAGAATTTTTAATCAGTATAACCTGGAAGCATAATATTTTGCAGACACTTCTATCACGTGATTTGATTCATTCATTTGTTGTGATTCTTGAATGTTATTTTGTGACAATCAGGTCATTGAAGACAATGTTTTATGGTTTGAGTTCAAGACTATTGAAACGTTCATTATTTGCAAATAAAATCAACAAAAAGGGTTTTGAAGTCCGAAAATCACATTTCTATGCAATCAAACTGACAAATAAGAAACTGATCCGAGTGTCGGGCGAACAAAGTTTTATATACTTGCAATCACTTCTCACTAATGATTTAAGACAATTAATCAGTAGAGAAGATGTGGTGCCCAGAGGTTGTGTCTATGCCTTCCTGTTGTCCGCTTTGGGCAAAGTTTTGGCCGATTTGTTTGTGTACAAGGGCAAACTTTTAAGTGAAGGGGAGCTCATAGTTGAGGTTAACATTTAACTAATTATGGAATATCACTGACTCCTGTCCTCACCATTAGGTTGACTCATATCTGGCCAACTCCTTAAGACGTCTTCTATACGGTTATAATATTGATCGGAAGATAACTGTCGAAGCCGTGAATGACATCCATTTGTGGGCTTTAATACCGAAATCAGATGACATTGACTTTATTGAAAACAATTTTATTCTCAAAGAAGTGATTAGCGATGACTTCCAGTTAGTAAATGACCCGCGAATGCCACAAATGGGTTACCGATTACTTACCAGAATTGGCGGAAACCGATTCGAAGATATAATTCAATTCATTGAAGACAAGCGCATAGAAGAGGGAAATCTTAGTGATTATCGCAGATATCGATACAAATTAGGTGTCAGTGAAGGATATGAAGACCTTTTGTCCGGTTTTTACTTCCCATTCGAGTGTAACGGCGATTATCTGAACGCTATTTCGTTGGACAAAGGTTTACATTGAAACTCATTCAGAGTCTGTTTTAAACCATTTGTTTCTTCTGAAGGTCTATACACTTCTGAAGAAAAGACAATTTCTGTTTATATGAAGAAAGCCATTCGCAGAAGAATAATGCCAATAGAGTTCCTGTGCTCTGAGACTGAACTAAGTCGACACCTGATCCCTCCCTTAGCTACCATTAATTCGGATCGATTCAAAAAATTAGGTTTTCTTAGGAATAGGATTGGATTGAATGGAATCGCGAGTCTAAAGGTTTTGGACAACGAAACTCCCCTTCAATTGAAGAGTTTAGTTGAAGCGGAAAGTGGTCTGAAAGTGAAGACGTGGTTCCCTGAGTGGTGGCCCTACAAAATTAACCGAATTTACTTTCCGGAAGTCGATTATCCGCAAAATCTCTTTAATATTATTCCATAACCTTTTTAGTTACCAATCAATTTGTAATATTTAAATTCAGTCATTAAATTGAGAGGCAGTCCACCCGATTCACTACAGTCTTTCCAAGTGTTGGGTTGCAAACAGAGTAAGGAAAGCCTCCATTTATGTTAATACAGGCGGCTCCTAATTGAAGAACAAATATGTATGAGTAAACGGGTGAATGAGCCCTTTTGAACAGACCATATCTGCCCTTTGCATCGGCCACGACAATAGCTGCCTGTGCTTTTGGGTATTTCTCTATTACCCTCTTGATCGCTGCAATGGCGGCCGCCTTTGGATCCATTCCTTGTCTTAGATTTTCAACAGCCTGATAGCTATCAGTCAATTAGTTATTATGGTCTTTTGCGCTAATGGTAATCATAACTAACCTGGGTAGAAATCTCATAATGATATCACCATCTCCAGTGGCTGCTGCACCGCCATAATCTTGGTCAACATATGCACCTGAACCAGGTATAGGACTGTCCCCCACACGTCTATTAGAAAATTTTGAATTTAAAAATTATTGAGCGATAAAAATAAGGGCAAACCCCGGGATCTTATGTATCATTCCATTAGTGGAAGTGCCGACCGCTATACTGCCGTTGCGATCGATAGCAATCATTCCGATGGTGTCGTGATTATCACTCGTCACTTCATTTCGATTAATCGACTCAATCAATCCTTTGCCTCGTTTGGGAACGTATGGTCCGCAACCAGTCTTTGGATTGGGCTCAACATTACGCCAATAGTTGGGCTGACATTTATTTTGCTTCCATTTGATCCAAGCATTTTTAGACCATTCACTCGTAAGGCTTTCTTCTTTGAAACCCATTTGAAGAGCGAAATTAGTGGCCAAATCCCCGACCAGAAGAGTGTGTTCTGTGTTTTCCAACACTCTTCGGGCCACAGACACCGCATTTTTGACTCTTCTTAAAGAGGCGACGGCTCCCACGTCATGACTCGGCCTTAAATTTATTTTAAAAAGTTATCAGATAAGTTTAAACAGGCAATTGTAACTTTTCAACCCGTCCATAATCATAGCATCCAGAGTTGTTTCTCCCTTTTCATCAGGACTTCCACCCCAACCGACAGTATGATCGCACTGTTCTCTTTCACAAGTAGAGCACCCGATTTCGATGGCATCCAAAGCCGACCCATTACTGAAGAGCGCAGTCCAGGCTTTGGGGGAGAGGGGGAGGAGGGAAGGCATATACTGTTATGCAATGCATTCGCACAATAAAACAGTTTTGTTTACAAACCATTTTGATTTGCATTTGTGAAGCTCCAGGTATTTATCACTAATGGAACCGCTTTGTGAGCAAATGCCGAGCTGTCCATACAATTGACAATTAATAGACTGAAAGTTAAAACTGTAAACATAATTAGTGACAATCACTCAACTAATGGAACTGTTGCTGAAGAGTTGTTATAAAACTGTGAACAATCAGTGATTTGCGCTCAAAAATACTGACAATGTTTGCATAAATCAAAGTCAAACTTATCTGAAGTATTAAGTCTTTATCACTAAGTATTTAAGGCCTAATCTGACATCAATCTGAATACAATACCTTCACGTGATGTCAGTCGGCAGTGTTTTGGCCAAAACTGGTAGAGTTCTTCGTCTGACAGCAATCACTCTTTCGTGTGGATATATTTCTCTCAATTTCATCGCTGAACCAATTCTTGTATTGATTTTACCAAATATTAGACAATAAGTTAATCCAAAACAGAATAATCATAAAATGGTTTAATTCTCTTCATTCAAATAATGTAGAAATAAACTCCAATTTATTGTCTTTACATTTATTTCTCACAGTATGATTTTGAATCCAGCTCTACTTGACCATTTTTTACCACCATAACCAAGTTTCAGAGTATATAGCTTTATCGTAAAGTTTAGTTTCACCAAGTTTAACGTGTTTATCCCTCACCATGGTCCACTAGAAGATGAATATAGTTTATTGATTGTTTATTTTTAATAGACTGGTTAAGAACACATAAATAAATGCAAACAAGTAGCTATAAAATTAGTTTTTGACATCATTAAACTAGGCTATAAATCTGCATAATTCAGAATTTTTTGATAACAAGCATTTGATTTAAGTGTTTTAAATTAATATACTAGTAAAATTGGTTTTTTATGATCAATCAGTGTTCGGGGCCATCGATGGAACCGACGATAAGGGACAGAGACATTATAGTTATCGAAAGATATTCTTCTGTACTCAACAAGAAATATAACCGGTATTGCAATCAATTAATTGAATTTTACTTTAAATAACTTAAAAGAATGTTCAAAAAGAGGTGATATAGTAGTGTCGCGCTGTCCCACAGCTCCCAACACTTTGATCTGCAAACGAGTTGAGGCCATCGCTGGCGATACTGTCAGACAGGGCTTTCTGTCTCATCAAGTGATTCCAAGAGGACACGTTTGGTTGATAGGCGATAATATCAGCCAATCAACGGACTCACGACAATTTGGTCCCATTCCTATCGGACTTATACTCGGAAAAGCAATTGTTAAGGTATTTCTGAATTTCGGTTCATTCCAATAATCAATGAATACTCTGTTGTCTCAGATTTGGCCAATCAATGACTTCAAGATCTTAAATGAAGAATCAAAGGACTTAAATAAATAAATAGTTGAATTTAAATAGAAAAGATTGTGCTTGGACTGCATTTCTAACAAATAAATGTATTTTTGGTCAATCGTCTCGCGAATCGATTAATTATTTAGTCTTTGATTGAAAAGCAAATAGAATTTCAAATTTTTCTTTGAAACAGTTCCAAAAATAAGCCGAAAATGTTTGCCGCCGAAGAAGCGAACGCTTTGAGTCCCTTTGTCTTCAAGTTTGGGATAACAGCTCTAGAAATGAATGAATGTTTCGATAACGTCGGACGTATTCTCACTGTTATTCTGGAGTCAAAACTGAACGACAATTTCTATAATATTCTGTATAGACTTAAACCGATCGCAGACATCGATGAATATATGTTGAAATTCAATTTCGACAAAGAAGTGGCCCTCAGACAGAACGATGACCTTTCCTTAATTACAAAGTTTTGGTTACAGGACTCGACTGAGCTCAGAGCAGAGTCCGAGTCAGCCTTCGAAAGTGTTGTCAAAGTAGAAGATTTCGTCAAACTTTTGGAGAAACAAGAATTGGATTTCAAGTCATTCAACACTAAAACTCTTCAGTTTATTAAAAGTCAAGAAAACAGTCAAACTCTTGAAGCCCAACACAGCGAAAGTGTCATTGCTATTGAAGGACCGACAGTACCCCTTCCTAGAGCTGAATTCAAGCCCAAAGCTGACATTCAGACCCCAGAAGTCAAAAGTGAATTAAAATTGATTATGAAAGTAGACGGAGAGTCCATGTCTTACACTTTAATCAAGGCATTGGAAGAGATCAAAAAGATTAAAGACTTTTATGAAAAGCACTTCTTCGCCACAAAAAGTCTTCGACACTGTATTGAAGTTTTATTGGCTATCAATGAGAACAACAAAGTATTAATTTCTCGCTGGAAATTAGGCGACAACGCTATTAAAATGAGGAGCAATTTGTGGATTAATAGAAAACAAGAACACAAACAAAGACTGACCAAAGATACTAATCCTCCACAAAAGAATTTGAATTTTTAACTCTATTTTGAAAAATTAGAAAAAAATTGTTTATTTGATGTGATTTTGATGTTTATTTGATGGGTAACTTCATTTGATGGCATTTTGTCAATGAAATCAATTTAATATATTTTGAGAACTACTCAAATGTAATACTCATACCAAATTTAGCCAGCAATCTGTTTAAATGTCAATTGTCTTAAATGGCAGACATAGTTGACCAAAGAATAAGGTAATTAGGAGATCTTGGACAGATGCTACTGTCATATAATAAAAGAGGTTAACTACGAATCAATTATGTTTATTGATTTCAAATGGTATTCAATTAACAAAACTGCTATTAAATTAGTTTCCGCGACCAAAGCCACCGCCTCCTCGACCGAAACCTCCTCTCTATAACAAAAATAATTAAACAATAGAACAAAATTAAGTTAAAACTCACGAAAGGTCTGTCCTCTCGGGGCGCTCCTCCTTCGCCGTAATCGCGTCTATAGTTGTCTCGTCCGCCGTCCCGTTGCGGTCTATTGTCTTCGGCTATAATTATTAAAATCAATTCAACTTCTATTCTGAAACAAAATCGTATGAAATGACAAACCCTTTGCAGTTCGGGGTCGGGCGGAGTCTGTTTTGACCTGTCGTTTAAGAGTTGGCGGAACTATTTCTGGTGGCAAATGAAGGAAATCCCTCAGATATTGGATGCCTTCATTGGTCAGATACCAGTAGTAGTGACGCCACGCGAACTGTTCCTTAACATAACCCCGACTTTTGAGTGACTGAAGTGCTTTAATCACGTGAAGGTTCGGCACTTTCTCCAGAGCCGGATGTTTCGAGGCATGGAAGTCCTTCTCGGCCACCATAACTCCCTCTTTGAAGAGATATTCATAAATGGCAGTTCTGTCTTTCTTAGGCATCAACATCTTCAACAATCTTTTATTCAAATTATCTGCAATTAATTGACAAAAGAGTTCTTAAGTAAATGTTTTGTCTGAAAGCCTTGTTATTAATAAATCAATTTGACTCACATTTGCGATGAAATCAACAATCAATTGATTAGAAATTGATTTAATTAGACATCAAATGAGATGTTTGTCCACAACTGGCTTATTGTCGACCAAAAGGAAGAGGAAATTCAAGTCAACAAACATGTGTCCTATTATTGCCATAAATGACGTGGACTTCTGCTAAACAGCTCCCTCTGCAAGGGTTGCCCTACTTTTGACCTCAAATACAACCAGGTTATTTATTTAAGTTCTCATTGATAAATTGAATTAGAAAAGTATGATGGTACAAATCTTTATTTATTTATTTCTATTGGTTAAAAGTCTTAAAGTTGTCTTTAGTGAAGAGTTTAGAAATGATTTCAATTAATTTTTTGGTGAATTTCTTTGATTTAAATTAAAATTATTATTCAATAAAAGAAATCAAAGGAAATAAAAGCAGTGATCAGACAGAAGACAGTGACGACCACAACGTCTGCTCTAAAATAAGGAGAACTATTGCACCAGTTTTTGTTGCAAAGACATCGATCCACTCGTATTCCCAACTGGTATTCTGTCCTACAGTTGAAGCCAGAGATACGAATATTGCCTGAAATGATGAAAAATGATTGAATTCGTTCTGAATTATTGAAAAATAAGTTTAGCTGAAAATATTTCATTCCTACTGAAAGTTATTTCAACTCAAATCCTAAAAACGGTTTATTTTTCCTAATGTTTCAAAAGGGCTATAAAAAATCGGAAGCACTTAAAAAGAATTGAAAAAAATTGAAAATCAATACTGACCAGGGGCACAATTGCGCCTCCATTGCTGCACAATGCCTTTTATCGGAAAAACAATAAATTTGATCTATTAACATTGAATGGAAATATGATTTACCGTTTGGATCAGTTATGACGAACTGTTCACAACCTGCCGGACAGTCGGCCTGTTGTACAAGAGATGGACTGAAGTTATTGTTTGTGCAAATATCGGGGTTGTTATAGCAGTTGAAGTCAGAGCACTGGACGATAGACCAGTTACACACATAACATCGGGTCGAACTTCTTGAGCCGACACTTGTTTCTGAAAACAAATGAAATTTATTGAAAACTTGCGAAATATCTTAAATCCGATTTGATTTTCACTCAATATTCAGATCACAACCGAAGCAATAAAATATAAAATTCGGAAAAACAATAAATTATTTATCAATGGAATAGTGTTTGAAAATTCAACAGTTTTTCAAACTTTTGATTACACTTTTGATATGAAGATACGTGAAAAGGTTACAAAAAACTCCTATTTTTAATCTTGATCAATTCATCTTTATTATAAATCAAAAGATTTCAGTTAAATTTACTCAACTAATATTTTCTTAATAAATTGGTTGATAAAATTTACTAACGCTGTCCTTCCATTGGTTGAAGTGAAGACTGAGGACCAGCTATCTGTTGAATAGGCCGAACATTAGATGGAATTGGAGGGTAGACCTGATGGGCGACCAGTGGTTCTAATCCACAGATAAAAGTCATAAAAAATATAGAATAAAAAGCAGACATTTTTCACAAAAACTGGACTTCAATTCAAAGGCATTAAAATTGAATTTTAAAGACAATTTTCGTTTCAAATGTTTGCAAATCACAAGTGAAACAAATGAACGAAAAGTGGGTCCGTATAACAAAACATAACAAATTTGTGAGCATTCATTGCAGGATGACTTCGCACAATCACTTGTAATTATGTGACATTTGTGATAATACCCACTATTTCCGCAAATAGTCCTTTCATGAAATATTTACTTTCAAATATAAAACTCCAAATATATGAGAGGTCTCTCTCTTTCTCATAAATTTATTCAAATAATTCTATTCATCTACTCTTTAGTTGCAATTCTCAGAAAGAAAGGAATTAGACAGGGTCAGTTTGCTTCAGTCATCCCTGGTGTATAGTATGTATAAATCTCTTCAGCTCTAAAAAATTTTTTTAAAGCTGAGAAATAGAGTTTTTATAATATTTGTCATCATTTTGCTGTCCATTTTCATGAATTTTGCAAGTTAAACTAAATTTAAGTTAATCAAATTGGATTAAGACAGAAATTTGATATTTACAACCATTAATTTTAGAAAATACCTGCCTCTAATACATCTCTGAGGTTCCAGAAAAAGTTCACGTTATTTTCTTTTATTACCCTTGAGGTCTCTTACCTTGGCGAATCTTGGAATTGGTGAATAAATAACATGTTGAAAAAATTTTAGAGAAAATATAAAGAAAAATGATTGGTTTTATTGGTTACTGAATTCAAATTTGGTTTAATTTGAAAACATATTGAATGAAATCATTTAATTAGGAAACGAAAGATAACCGCATTTATGTAATTCATTGCATTCCATTGTCATTAGTTTCGATGTCTGTTAAGTATTCCTAAGAGTCTAATGTAAGCCATAATATATTAGAGTTCTTTTGCCACTCATCTGATCCACAATACTTTGTTCATTATATGAATAGCTTATTATTCGCTATTAATGTCTAATCAGAAATATTCATGTATTCAAAAACGATTCTTTCTCGTTTACTTCGATTTTTCTGTTTTGAATCTTTAAGGTTTTATTTAATTTTGTTTTGTTGTTCCCTGAGTTCAAATCCATCCCCAATTCAATTATCTAAAGCAATGTCTATTCAAGTGATGTCTACTTATTATTATTTGAATGAAAAAAGAAAAAGTAGATATTCTGTTCATTTATGCGATGACCGGGTAATGGCATAATATGACGTATAATAATATCAATATTATTTTGGCGTAGCCTTCAGTCGCACCTAAACTATCGACGGATAAAATCGATGGCAAACCAGATATTTGTAGCGATAAAAAATATTTTAAACCAAAAGAGATTTTCGAAAAATATTATTAAAGTTGATTCATAAACAACAAAAAGTTATTTTGAATTGATCTAACTCTTGCACTGAATATAAAATAACGCCACTGCCAGAGAGGACTGGCAGTGACTGCGCGACTGCTCCGATGGCGAGTTTACTAAAAGCAAACCATACTCTCAAAAGCAAAGCAAGAGATGAATGAATTTTTCGCTCTCTATTGAAATGCAGGCAAAAGGAGAGAAAACATCTCCGCTTAAGACTTGTGCGAAATGTTTTGATAAACTTATGTCTTAATTAAGTTTTTTTTGAACTAAAATAGTATCGATTTTACGGAAAAAGTTTTTGATTAAAAGTTTGAAAATTAGATTAGATTTTTGAGAGCATATAATTTTATCAAAAATTATTGCTTTTCCATACTTTTCATAACTTGGATCGACTTCTAAATCAAGCGATGACTCGTTTCAAGTGTCTCTTCTCTCAATAGTAAGTTTCCTTTAACTTTAATATTATGTTTGAAAAAGCTTTTCATCAATCGAGTCAAGTCATAAATATCGGGCAATGAATGGCTTCAACTTTGGCTCATCTTTTATGCAAAGAGCAGTCAATTTTGAAAACCACTTACTTATACCGTTATTCTTGAGATATATATTAAAATATCTCTGAATTATTTATAAAACAAAATTCAGAAAAAAATAGGAATTCATTAAACCAAAAAAGGTTGAAACAAATGAACGCGAATTTGGGACAAAAATCAATCAGACTTTGTTTACTTAAATCAATTGTAATTAAACAGAAAACTAATTGATATAAAAAAGAGGTTTAAGAGCATAAGAAAAGTCAAATAATTCATTGGATGTCAACGTTGACAATAAATCTAAGACTTTATCTGCCAATACAGTCAAGTATTTAACTAAAGTAGACATCGATTTCTATGAGCTCTTCTTTGATTCTGCTGTCGAGTCTGATAGGACAGCGATTATTTACCTCTGAATGCGACCCAAATTCAAGGACTACTCTCTATTTCTTAGGCTTTTTCTAAATAATTAAAAATAACTTTGAAATAAGAAGACGTTGTTTTAAGTTGTTTTGCATAAAAGTTGTCATATTCAGTCAAAAAGCTATTATTCGGTCAACAAATTTAACTTTTAATGTATTAATAGTGAATAATAATGAGAGGCCAATGCCCGCTACTGATTGCCACCGGATATCGCAACTCAGGTACTAATATAAAGGGGTCGCCGATGGCTATTGATACCACTGTCAGAAAATGCCGTAAAACTTTGTCGATTAACAAATCGTTTGGAGTAATCACCAAATTTGTGGCACTCCTATTGTTTGTAACCAATCAATTGATTGTCACAACAGCCGACACATCATTGAAGGCGCCAACACTCAAAACTTCCATCAATTTATCATCGCCTCAAAGACATAGTTGTCCTGGAGAATGCTCGTGCAAAACCAGTGAAGACCATTCCATTACTACTGACTGCACAAATGCTAATCTGACAGCACTTCCTAACAATATCAGTCCAAACACTACCAGTCTGTAAGTCAACAAATCTTATCGATTTTATTCATTAAAAATTTCAATAAACAAATAATTAGATTCAAATCAATCGAAAAATATATTTAGTTTATTCAAGAACATCCAATAAAATGCGCCCAAACTATATTTCCTGAAATGCTAATCGAAATCAATTTATAGAGCCTTTCAAACATCTATTCTTCAGATGAGAATTGACACAAATTGGTGTTAATTGTGTCTAATATTCAAAATTAGATTTTCTCCTTTCATTCAATTCTCTTTCAATTTTGTCGATATATTGAATTGAGAAAAATTGGTTAAGCATTTGAATTGTACTAAATATGCGATAACTGTTCCTCAGTTAAAGAGCTTTTTTCATTTCCATTGCACTAACAATAAATATGAACTTAATTTAGATTTTGTTTATTAAGCTTTTTATTCAAAATAGAAACTATGATTGAGAGATAAAAACTCATTATCTTATGCTTCCCTAACGGGACCGCCAATGGCTATGAATAAAGATTAAATTTTCAACAAGAAATATAGTTATAAAACAAAAAGACGATTTGATTTTTCTATGATTAAGATTTAGTTATAAAATCAAAATTAAATGTATAATCTTCGGAAAGAATCATCTATTCCTTGATGACATTTAATCGAAAAGTTTGCTCGTTGTGAGAATAATAAGAATGTGCTTGAATTCTTTTGGAATTCTCAAATGATTCTCCTATTTAAGGGCCATTAAATTAATAGATTTCAACATTTAAATATATTATTACTTATTTTCTGTTTAATTATATTTAAAAAAATTAAAATAAATCAATTAAAACGAATTCTGAATTATCTAAATTTCGAATACCATATACTTTTCCCACAATTCCAAAAAAAAACATTTGATACTAAAAATTCTTTTTATAAAATGATCGGGTATAGAAAATTGAATTGGTTAGATTAATAAGATTAAGTATGGTTAGAAAAGAATAATTTTGAGTTACCGTATTCCCTCACATTGTGCGGTATGCCGATATATGTGAAGAGAAAGTCAAAGATTACAGGTCTACAAAATTTAACTGTACTAGAATTCGATTTAGGATTACAAGTTTATTAATTCATAATATTTAATTGTG